>JAOTQR010113878.1:0-25347 GCA_025774065.1 Solanum ossicruentum | reverse complement strand
CACACACACACACACACACACACACACACATATATATATATATATATATATATATATATATATATATATATATATATTGACAAACCTATGTTGGTGCATAGTTAGACAAACTTATGGTGGTAGATAGTTATGGGGAGTAAAGCTTTATATAAAGACCCTTGCGGATAGTCCCCCACTCTACATCCTTCTCGGTTCTAAGCCTAACCCCACAGAATACATAACATAAGTATATGCATAATCATAACTTGAATAACTTGTAAATACATATCATCATAATTAGAGTAGCTTATTCCAAATACTTGACCCCTTCAAGTGGGCATTGTTCTTCTACATGAGGGTAAACAATTCATAATAGGTCTCAAATCTTGTTATCAATCATAGGAACTTTCCCTGGCTCAAATCGTGCTTATCAATCATAGGAACTTTTCATGAGTTCATAGTATACATGGTAGCCCTCAAAATCATCATATCATACTTGTCTTGCATAACTTTCCATAAAACATTTCTTCAACATGTGAAACTTTATCATGTAAACTTAATAGGGCATGGTGGATGTATGCAATTGAACTTGAACTCAAGCAATCCAAGAGTATAGGACATGATTGGAGATAAAACATAGTTAATTGAAAATCATTCAAAGCAACCTACCAATATTGTAGTAAAAAACCCCCAATTTGAGTCAATTAGAAATCATTCAAAGCAGCCCACCAACATTATAGTAAAAAAACCCAATTTGGGCATCATGAAATCCATTCAAAAGTCCATAATCTTTCATAGCTTTTCAAGATATTACAGCATGCATAGTATAAGCATCATAAGCCATTCATAATATCAAACTCCAATGGATATTGATGCACCATCAACTCAATACTTGATAAAATCAAACTTAAATCATGTTCATAATGCAAATCGGAAGTACCCATAAAGTATCAAGCTTTGAAATCATGAAATCTTATCAAAAAGGATAGTTGGGATCCATGGGCGAAAGAACTCATGGATAAAGACCCACACACCATAAATCGTTGAAATAAATCAAGGAAACTTGATGAGACTTGAAGAACTTGCTTGAGTTCTTGAGTCTTTAATGAAATCCATTGAGAATCTAAAACTCAATTGAGGTATTTTAGTAAGGATTAGAGAGTATTTTGAGAGAATTCTTGAGTGAATTAGGGATAAAAATGGTGGAACAATTGAGGAATCATGTCTATAAGGGTGTTGTGTTCCAGTTGCCCTCACTTAATTTGGAAAAAGTTTGGAAAAATTTGTACGTAGAGGAATGAAAGGGTGATGCAGACTTGCTCCCCGTCAGGTCATTTTCATGCAAAGCTCAATTTTCCCCTGTTTTGGCCTTAGAATGGGTTTAGGTCACTTTTATACTATGGGGAAACAAGTAGGCGATGGGGATTGATCTTGCACTCTTCTATTTTAGGCCCAAATCACCAAAAAATTATTTTTTGATACGAGTCACCTAAAAATAGAAAGCAACCCCTTTCCTACGCAATTTTGTCTCTTAAAAAAGAATATGAAGTCAGATTTGTCAAATAATACACTGATTTTAAGATATTCAAGTAATACACCATAAGCACACTTCTGAATCGCGTGGGAGGTGTTACAAGATCACATGGAAAGAATCTATGCTGGACCAACATAGGACAATTTCTATTGATTTTTTGGGTAGGATCGACTCACCAATTAGAGCATATAGCGAATAAGGCTCTTAACATATCTATAACCATATTGGGAGACTCGTCAACCTCTTGCCTAGCATGTAGAGGATAGAATAAGTTACCACATGGACCACCTCCTTGAGCTAGGGCACTTTGTTGCAGTTGCCCTCTTTGAGCTAATTGTCTTTGAGGACGCCCTTCTCTACCTTTGCTATCACATTAGGACACTCAAAGATCTTGTTCTCCATTGTTCCACAACCATAGCAAATACTTATTCCTCTCAAGTGATTGCCCAACATCGTTTTTCCACATTTAGGACACCTAGGAGGAATAGTACCATGACCTTTTGCAACATCACCTTGAAACTTAGGGGTAGGAACCCTATCCTTATAAAAACTTTGAGGAGAACCTTTGGACAACCCTTGGCCTTGTTGGAAATGCCACCATCGGACTTAGCATGAGAAAATCCAACATCAAAATGACCGACTCTCTCTCATCCACATCTTTTGAAGGTTCTCACTCTCCACTTTCTCGGCATAAGTCAGGAGCCAAGAAATATCTATCTCCTTAATGAGAATTATGACTTTACAGTTAATTTTCACCAAATAGGACACGCCCAAGGTGAACTTGCTTATACGATGTCACAACCCGTATTCAGATCTCAACTAAAGAAAAATAAAGTAAAGTGAAAATAACTTATATAATATAAGAACCTCCCAAGACTTAGAGACAGGAGTACAAGGGCATCTAAATAGTGAGGAAGGATAAATATTGTTGTCTCAAAACAAGATACAAAATTGTCCCAAGTAAAATAGTAAGTTGTGTCATAATATCTGATGTAATCCTGAAAAAAAAAGAAATAAAGAGAATCCCAAAGATCCACGACTCAAAGTCTGAGCCTCACCGATAAGATGTGGATGGAAGTAAAATAGCTCATCTAGAGTGATTAACTACCATGTGTGGGTCCCTATGCTCGATCTATAGGGAGGAACAAAGTATGATTGAGTATATCGAAATGTACCCACTAGGTTCAACTGACTAGGTAAGAGAAATTGAAACAAGTATATAACAACAAAGAATCCTATCCCTGCATCCTTAAGGTTAGTGCACAGTTAAATAAATACATGATAATGAGCTAGGATATTCTCAATAACCCATGGTAACATACATCAATAAATGTGAATGTGATGCATAACTCTTTAATCCATATACCAAGTGTTTCACAACCTTGCCACCTGCCCGTGGTCAAGGAGTATCACAGTGTCATGTCCTTGCCACCTGCCCATGGTCAAGGGAATATAAGAAATGAATCCCACCCTTACGTCCTGCTCGGGTCAGAGGAGGTATTACTAATGTACAGCATGATACCCTTGCCTCCTACCCAGGTCAAGGGATGTCACAAGCAGCATATAAAAGATGTAGATCAATGATGTAACCCAAAAATGCATGTAATATACAGAATGGCATTAAAACAGGAATGTTGATACATGAATCACACACAATCATATGCATATAAAGGATAATATCAAGAGTCTCAGCTAATGCCCAAATCATCATCACGTCTCAGATCATCATAATTGTAGCAATAGTAAGAAATATCAATAAACCTGAACCATACTCATCCCAGTTATACAAGAAGATCAATCATACCAGACCTCACTTTTCCCAATCATACATACACATCTCATAGGCATCTCAACAGCCATCAATTACCACATAAATTACCCAAATGAAGTAACAAGTCTGATATCATCACATCTTATCCCAATTCATCATAATCTACAAGATTTCATCTCTGTTCATTAATGAAATCAAAATTTACATAATAACATGGCTCAACTGAAATCAAAATACCATCAATATCCCACTATATCAACATAATCACTCATAAATCAGTTTAGATCTCATAACTGTCACATAAATATGATCGATAACTCAAATCCAGTCCCAAAAGATTAGTCGAATCTATCTCAATGCTGAAAAGGCACTCAAATAAGATTTCAGTCAACTCAATCCCAAAACGATCCTCAAATCGATCCACCACTATCAACAATAGATACTATGCATAAAGAGGAGCATTTAGATACCCATATTGGAATAAATTAGGCCTATAGGCAAAATGGTCAAATTTAGGGCTCAAGTTCAAAGTTCTCAAATTTGAAAAGTAACTTCGAAATGAAGTTCTACATGAAAAATGGAGTACAGGGACGAAAATCACACTAAAATCAAGCTTAAATTAAGGATAAATCACACTTTAAAGTTTGGAATTTCATGGTCTAAAATCTCCCAATTTTGGACATTCAAATTCATGAAATTGAAGACAAAATCAAAACAAAACTTATGAAAAATGATTGTTATAGTGATAGAAACACTTACCCAAGTTAAATCCTCAAAAACCTCTTCTCAAAATCACCTAAAGAGCTTGATAAGTTCGAAATAGAGTAAAACTCTTGGATTTTTAAAATTGAACATTGAAAATACACTCCGTGATCGCGGATCAATAACCACAAACGCAAAGAGGAAAGGTCATAAGACCTCCATGAACACAGAGCACAACACGCCAAGAACTTCGCTAATACAAAGGATTCTCCGCAAATGCGGAGAAGGAATCAGTTGTACCAGATAACAGCTAAACTAGCAATGCCAAGTCCATTTCCCTACTCAGAATGAACCCTCAGAACTCATTCGAAATCAGAATTTCATAAACTTTATATGTGCCCATAGCAGAAAAAGTGATCTGAATTCAATAGAATCATCAAAAATTAGTTTCAATTCCTCCTCGCCATATTTACTAATGCAATACGATAAAACTAGTTTAAAACTCAAAATACCACAATTGTCCTCGGCAACTCCATAAATTATTATGAGATCATTTCCAATGTAAGTTTCACCATCCAAAACTATTGAAACTTTCAGAATTTTAATCCAAGTTTTTGAACTTCGAATATTGACCAAAGTTACACTTGGATCTCAAAAACAACTAAAATCACAACTTTGGGCCTAAAACCTCATTTTTACTCTGAATTTAGTTTTGTAACTTCTCATAGTTCAATTTTGATGTTCTGGAGCTAATGGAATCAACGAATTCCCAATCCGATGCTAGAAAATAAGAATGGTATAAAAACTTACTTTTTCAACAACTTAAGCTTCCAAAGATGTCAAAACTCATATTTTTCAACTTTTAAAACTCAGGATCTTAGTTCCAATAATAGAAATAGTTCAAAATAGTCCCAAAGAAACTTATGAATGTGTAAAATACTAATTTTCATAGATAAGGCCAAAAACGACCAATCAGGTCATGACATATGGGCCCTAGAGTCGGCAACCAAAGAAGGAGCATAATTTAACATTTTTGTGGACTTGAGGGCATACTCCCTCACACGCATACTACCTGGCCATAGGTTTATAAAGTCCATCACTTTAGCTTACCTTAGTTAAAGTGGGAATACATGATCAATGAAAGCAGTCTTAAACATCTCCCAATCAATAGAATTTTTACAACTCTTCAGACTTTCATTGTGTGAACCAAACTTGAGCAACTCCTTAAGTTGGTAAGCTGCTAATTCGGCTTTCTCCACGGATGATACTCCCATAATCTCCACCACCTTGTAGACTCATACATGTTGGAACCATAGAACTCCAGATGATTCACCTTAGCAAAATCTCCAACCCTTAAAGTCAGAGGAGGAGTCATTGAAGAAAAAACAACTTGAGCTAACATAGTGATAGCAACTCTAAACTCTTCATTAGCCGCTTGGTAGGCTGATAGCCTTAAGAAACTTGAGGAGCTGAAGGAACTTGGTCCTTATTAGTATCAATTCCCCTAGGCAATGGAGTTTTTCATATAGGTATCCTCTTAAAATATCAAAGGAAAAGCATTAGGGAATGAGACTCTTGAAGGCATGACATAGATCATAAAAGAAGCAAAGATTTCCTAAATGTCCCATAGCCTATGACTCATGGATGTGGCATACCTCAAACCTATGAACAAGTCTCTACTAGACGTGGTATGTTGGATTCCCTAGGATCCTTTCAAACCTTATACTTTGATACCAAGTTTGTCATGGTCCGAACCTTGGGCCTAACTATGACACAACGAATGTGATACCTGAAGGTACCCCACCGAAGTCTCTTGTTCATATCATAAGCATACATAAGGTAAAGTAAGCAAGTGGAACATAGCATTATCAAGGTCATAGTTGACCTAGGGAAATTATAACATCATAATATCCAAGATAGATTTTGGCGGGGCCTAGATTATGCTACTAGCTCACCCTTAAGATAGAAAAAATAAAATTATAAAGTCTCAATATAGGAAGGCATATCATGGACAAGGCTTGTCCACAAAGCATGGGAACTCACCAACAATCTTCAAAGTATAAATCTAACTCTAGCCACGAAATGCAAGAATAATCTCATCGTCGCCCATTCCTACATGGTTAGATCAGGTAGGCAAAGAAGTATATATTAGTTTGCAGAATATAGAAAGTATCTTGGTGTGTTATACATTAAGGAACATGATAACATAATAACAATATGCATATTCATAGAAATAGAAAAAGGATAATATATGAATGATCAATATATGTTTAAAACCATAAAAGGAAGCATCATAAAACCTTTATAATATAGCATATGCATATATTGGAATTGGACCATAACTGGCAACAAGACCATGCAGACTATTACATGAAATTTCTATGTTCTCGTTAAACCAAGCGAAAAAAGAGTCTATTTTTCCAAGACTCAACCCTACTCTTTAGACTTAATCCTAGCATGGTGAGTGTCATATGAACATAAAAACCCCACCCTTTAGGCTTAACCCTAGCACAATTAGTATCACATGAACATAATGTTAAATGGATCCATTAAATAGCCATATAGACATATAATCATAATCCTGCAGTGGTACATAGTTATGAGACTTGAGAATTTATAAAATGACCCTTGGGGATAGTCCCCTCACGCAAGCTCATTAGGTGTTAAATCAATTCCCAAAAAGTACATAATCATGCATATACAGAGCTTTCAACATAATTCATACTTTACCGAAATCATACTTTCATAGCTTGTAAAAAAGTCATCATAACTTCATAAAACCATCTCATATCATAGGAATAGTCCATCTATATAACTTCATAGAAACTCCCCATTTTATCATCATTTCATAAATATTAGGGTCTTTAAGTCACTTTATTATCATATCATCATCATCAAATCATGTTTTCATACTTACAATCATATTCATAAATATCATAACTTTGTCATTGGAAATTAGGTTCGTGTGTAGGTTCATGAGCAATTGAGCTAAAACCATATAATTAGATGAAAATCATGTGAGAATCATGCATTAAAAATTAATTTGAATTATTAGTAAATGATTCACATCAATTCAATAAGTCATAATCATCATATACTTAAAATCACTTAAATTCACTTAGAAATCCTAGAAATCATATAATTCTACGTAATTCCTGCATAAATAGGTTAATAATAGTGTAGTAATCATAATTCAATTATATGGAATGACATCCTAAAAACCCATAGAAATCTATGCTTAAACTTGAAGAAAAAAAATTTTGAGTTGGGATCCATGGATGAATCTAATCCATGAATGAAGCTCGACATACCTCAAGTGAGAAACCTTAAAAATTGAGATGAACAAACCTTGAAATCCTTAGCAAAAACATGAAACCTTAGCTCCGATGGAGTCCTTTCTTAGAGAGAGAAAATGTGAAAAATTAGAAGAGGCTTTTGAGAGTGAATTAAATAGAATGAATTAGGAATAGGTTTAATAGGAATTGAGTTGGTTAAGTTAATTGGGAGGGTCAAAATGATGTAGTTTAGGAGTTAAATATATTATAAATGACTAGAAAGACTTTCATTTTAAAAAACTATCAGACATATCTATGATCCATTATTTTTTTTCTTGGTCTTCATGCTTCGTGTGTCACAAAATTGTAGCTATTACAAATTGCACCTTCTAAACCACGAGTCAATAGTATGGTCTATAGCTCCTTTTACAGATGGTAGATCCCTTCGTAGAACCTCCCCAAACATAGAAAAATTTTCATTCCTTAGGGTCCCTTCCACGACCCAATTTATGGACCATACTCTTTAGTACGACTCGTAAAGTCTTCGAGTGCTTCAACTTTCGATGACCAAATTTCCATCAACTCCTTGACCTTAACCACGAGACTGTCAATAATCTATGGCCCAATCCATGAGTCATAGATTGGCTCATAGTACTAGTCTTAAAAATTTCTAAAATTTTCCATTTTTCAGCTTTTCAATATGCATGGTGTCATGTATGTTCTAGATAAATACTTTGACTTACAAGGAGTATGATGTTATAAGTGTGGTGTGGGTGCCCCTTAGATGGAAATAGTAAATTGAAGATAACTCATTAGATAAAAAGAGGCTTAATATGTGTGTCCAAGATAGTATAAAGTTGTGCGAAGGTCTAAGTTATGACTTCAATAGGAACTTAGATAGTATATTTGAGTTGTCAATGTGGAGTAGGCTGATGTAAGCATTCTTTGTCACCCTTATGAATTTGGTTGATAGGGTTTATATATAGATAATGATAAGTTATCCATTAAAAATCTGTGCGTTCTTAAGTCAAATGTATGAGAGCATAGAAGTTAAGTGTCAGCAGACTAAAAGTAGAGGTTAGATCATAATAGTTGTAGAAAGAGACTATGTATGCCAATAAGAGCAAAAAGTATTGGAAGATGCCTACAAAAATAAGAAGGAAGCTAAGAGTGGCATCTTAGAAGAAATTCCTAATAGCAATTTTATATCATTGAGTCTTGTATGATATGAGAGTTTAAGTTTCCTTGTATATAGTTATACCCCGATCATGTGAAGGGTTGTGCTTATAGTTTAGTAAATAGAATTGGTTCATAGACTTAGGGAGGTGACCTTTAAGCTAAAGGGGAGATGAGGAGTTAATAAACCAAAGTAGGACTTGACCTTATGATAGTAATGACTTGATCAGGATGACACATTGATGTTTTTCTATCTTAGATATTCCTTATACTTCAGTCGAGGTGATACCTTATTCCTATCTTGTGTATGAACACCACGCCCATGGCCTAGGCTCATGCACCTCATAATGATTCACATTTATTCCAAGTTTCGAGGATGAGAAATGGTAATGATATTCATCAATTTTGATCCTGCCTCATTAATCAAAGAGCTTCTGTCCCTATATTACATAAGACAAGACTTGAGTTTCATATTATGTACAATTTCATAAAATCATGATAGGCCCAAAAAGGTTCTAGTGAGATCATATTATGTTATAAGTATTCTCAAGATCAGATTTCTTAAATATATCATGCTTATAATCTTTCTTTCTAAGCTCTTTCAATGATCCTTCTTTCTAGTCTATATAGCAATGTTGATAATAGTAGATAATTTATGATTGATTAGACAGAATGAGTATTCCTAATTATGATAATAGCATTTTGCTAGTTCTATTTAAGGTTATAGATATAGAGGAGGAGCGAGATAAGATCTTGATGTGTAAAATATATAGGTAATAAAATATTGTTGTATCTCTAGGTAAGAGTTAATGCAATTATGGGTGTCGCTATGCTATGGTAAGTTTGAAGATTCTTAAGTGATGCTGACCTCAAAGAGGTAATAAAGTGATTAGAATAATAAGATTGAATGTGTGGTTATGCTAATGTAAGTGATTGTAGTAGTCTATTCACAACCTCTCAGTGAAGGTTCTGAATAGGTGTATTAGAGGGGTGAGAAGGAGTAGTGTCATTTAAGTCAAATGTAAGGACCCGTAAGTTAGAAGGTTAGAAAGTTCAGAAGAAGTGGAATTGGAAATGTCGTAGACTGATGTATGAGCCTTATTTATGGCTTGTGGTTTTAACCACAAGTCTTAAATAAGGTTCATGGATGGGGTCAACCTAGATGAAAATTTGACTAAATGTAAAGGCCATTCACGAAGGGCCTTTATCATCCATAAATGAAGCTACAGGCCATAGAGTGGGCTCGTTGTTATATGGCTAGAGTTGATATCAAAAATATGGCTTTTGAAGTTGGAACTACGAGCAACAAGATGAATTGTGCTCTAGTTTATGAATTGTTGTTTGAACTCGTGGTCAGGGTCCTGAAGACTAGAAATTTGCAAAGTATGGAAGGAAACAACGAGGGGATTTCAATGACCTATAGTTCATTCTATGAGTCACAGATTGGGGTTGTAGGTTGATCTTCATAGACTAAGTTTCAAAATATTGGAAGATGTTGAATAGGATGAAACCATAGTGCGGTTCGTGGTTACTCTTACGACTAAATCGGGGCCATGGACAGGATTCCAGCAGTTTAATAATGGATATTTTTGTCCATTCTCTATTATATAAGCCTAAAACTACATCATTTTAGGAATTATTTGCTTCCTATATCAGACCCTAACCCTCCTATTCACTCTATTCCTCATTCTCTCAAATTCTCTAAGGTAAGAATCTCAAGGCGAAGGCAAGGATTAGGGTTTCCATCAAAGAGATTTCTTCTTCAAATTCTTTAAGTATTTCCTTAAGGTCATTTATAGGTATGTGAGTTTGATTTATAGGTATCTTCCACCCACAAAGTTCCTCAATAAACCCTTTTATCCTTTCTTTAAGTTCTTGAAAATTATGAGTTGCATGGCCATGATTTAAACGACATTTTATGATATATTTTCATGTACTTTGCTTTTAATGATGTAATGTGATAATACGCCATGATTCTATTATTATTAAGTTTATTTTTATGGTTTCATTACCTAGGATTTTTCAATATTTATGTGCGCTGCTTAAACTTAGTTTTAAGGTTATATATTAAAGTTATATATTTTATTGTGTTCATGCATTCTACTATTACGTCATATGACTCCAAATCTTTGCATAGGCTTACTAAATTCCTAGTGAATTCTTCCTTGATTTTAAGGATAAGGGTTAAATGTACATTTTGAAGTTATGAATATTGTCAAAAATATAAGGATGTTGCAAAATTCCTTTGAATGTGTAAGATGGCCCTCAATGCGAAAGGTCAAATCTCGATTAAGAGGCTTCTAATTTAATGAGCTATTCCTATAAGATTGGTACTTATGATTCTAAGTTATAATTTCATGACTAAGCTTTTGTTTTCTAAAATATCTCATGGGATTGACTAAGTATAGAATGAGGTATTGAGGTGGGGTTTGATAAGGGAACCCTAGTAACAACCCCTTTTCCTATTAATTATATATGTGCCACCATTGGAGGTACATTGGAGAAACCAACAATTTGAGGGTGCTAAATGGGAGGTAGAAGCGAATATAATGAAGCGCTATCCACATCTATTCCACTCTACTCAAGCCTAAGTTACTAAGAAATTCTTCCAAAACCTCACGTCCCATGCATTCTAGTTTCACATGATGTATGCATTTATTTTGATGTTTATGGACTATTTTGAGACATATTTTAAAGTATGAAATTTGAAAATTTTGAGAATAAGTTTATACTTGTATTTTGCATGCATGCTCGGTTATTAGCTGCTAGTTTAATCTTTAGAGTCTGCCTTTAAGTATATTCGGGGATGAATGTTCACAAAGGGGAGATATTGCAACGATCCCCAGTTTAAAAGACCTAAGTGCAAAAAAAATAGCCTAAAAAATAACTGAGAACCTAATTTATGAGACCACTTATGGCTCGTAAGTTGTTCCATGGCCCGTAGCGTCAATTCTTAAACATAGAAATTCGGGAAGGTGAAAAGTTTTCAAGTGTGGGGTAATCCACAGACCAAGTTATAATGTATCTTACGGCTCATGGATAGGTTCATGAGTAGGATCCCATACACGAAGGAAAATTGAGTTAAGGAAGGTGATTTATGAGTTATCAGACGATCCGTGAAAAGGGATATGGCTCGCATAAGATCTTGTGTAAGGAGGCTAAATATAAGGTGAATATTTGGCTAAGTTTGGAAGGACTCTGCGAGTCAAACCACAGCCCGTAAGTGATTGCATGGCCTGCCCTGTTGGTCATGGTTTTCAATTTAATAAAAGTTGGATTTTAGGATTCTCAGGTGTATCATTAGACGAAGGGACTTACTGCCGGTATGTCAGTTTACGGACTATAGTCAGGGTCTCATAGATGGCTTCCGATAGTTTTTAATATGGAACAATTCAATCATTTTTATCAATTTTGTTCCAAAACCATGTCATTTTGGAGATAAGAAAGGAGCCTACATTAGCCTACAAGCCCTAATTTCCATTTTTTACACTCTTAAATTCTTTAAGTCAAAAGATCTCCTCAAGAACCCCCAAGAACAAAGCTAGGGTTTCCAAGTTTCTTCTCCAAGTCTTCAATTCCAACTCTCTCTAGTTCCTTAGGTATGTGACTTGATTTATGGGTATCTTTTCACCCATAGAATTCCTTACTATTTATTTTACCTTTTCTTTAAGTTTCTCAATTCTAATGCATGCTTATGATGATTCATGACTCTTAAGTTACTACTTTGATAAGTAAAAATATGTGTGTGTTTGAAGTATGATGTCAATTCTATGATGGGTTTTGATATGATTAACGTTGGGTGATTTTGGTGTTCCTTTGTAAAGAAATTTCTTAAGACTTATGTGATTTATGATTGTTCCATGCATCAATTAAGCCCATCTTATTTTTCAATGGAAGTTTCCTATAAATTATGACTATGATTAGGGCATTTATAAAGAGATTCAAAGTTAAAGTTTACCAAAGATATATGTATGATGATTATTTCCCTAAAAGATGTTTAAGAAAGATTTTTATATTCGCGCTACTCCTATGATTTCTACTTATGATTCTAAGAGCACATTTTAAAAGATTTATGTGGGATGATTTAGCACCAAGAGAACTAGAGACTAGAACTCATCCCGTTAGTCAAGACATGATCCCTTGAAGCTAAATTTTGATGTCCCTAACTATGTGCCACCATAGGAGCCTTATAGACTGGGCTAGTGGATCCACATAGGCTCAAAAGTTATGAAAGATGCAATTGTGAAGTTACTGAGTTTTGCATATCTACCTGGCCAAGTGGATTCCCCTTTTATCAATAGAAGGAGTGCATTGGCCTTTTCCTAATGGAAAGAGTTCGTTGGATTTCATGTAGTAGCTCACATGGTCATACTGTCGGTTATGGTCCATTCTCACAAGTTTATATGATCTTATGATATGTCATTAATTCGTGTGTTTAATACGTGTTGTCTCATATTGATCTGAGTCATATTCCTTGTGCATATTTAAGCTTATTTCATGACACTTAAATCATATGTATATCTCTATGTTACATTTAGTAATGATAGCATTATAGTTTCATCTGTGCAGTGTATCTCACATATTTAGTACATTCTGACATACTAATGTATATTTGCCTGGATGATTTAACCATGTAGGTACAGGTACTCCTCCACCGACTCATGGCTAGTAGTTGAAATTCGAGACTAGCTTATTGTTGTGGTGAGCCCTTTTCGAGACTCCACCTATTTTCTACTCCTTTATGTATTTTCGTTTTCAAACAATGTATTTATGGCCCTACTAAGGCTTTTACTTTCTATGTCAACCATTATGGATGTTCTTTTCATTTGATGGAAACCGAACTTACTAGTTTGGTTCATATGTATTAGCGGTATGCTTATGGGTAAGTTATGTTTTCTAAATTATCTACTTTTTAATGTTGCTTCATTGCAAAAGGCGGCCTATAGCCCTTTTCCCTTATGATTTTCCACAATATGTTTCTATGTATTATCTATGAATGCTTGAGATGCTTAGATGGCTTGGGTGAGGTGCCTTCAGGTATCTCGTTCACTGTGTGATGACCAGGCCCCTAGCTCGGGTCATTACAAACTCCTACTTCTGCATCTTCCCATGGTGCAGGTCCAGGTTCTAATCTTGGGCAATGATTTGGGGGATTCAAAATCGCTTAAGGGACTTATGGGTTAGCACAGATGATGAACACGCTCCAATAAGAAAGCAGTCACTCTTAGCAATTAACCTAATCGAAGGTTAGGGTCGAATCCACAAAGAATACAGGGTTTGACTACGAGAAGTCGCTATCAATCATTTTGAGTATCGATAACTAAAATTTCTAATCGGGACGGGGGGTTGTGATTCAAGAATAAAATAAAATGAACACTATATTATAATGCAGAAAAACACTCAATTTTAGGGACAACTTGAGAATTGTGTTCCCCATGGTTCTTTGACTCGATTACCCTAGGTAACATAATTACGATTAGAGATTCACATGCAGGACGATAACTTAGGTTCTTCTAGCCCTCTTGTGAAGATAAAGGTCAAATTTCACAATGACACTTGGTTGGCTACCATGCGTGCCAACTAACCATTAATTATTGTCCAAGTCAACCTCTCCTTGGTCATGTTTGGTTAATTAGACGAGAACACATCAATCGAATTCTGTCATCTACTTTCCTTTTCCTATTTGTCACTACCTTGGTCGGGATCGTGACAGTAGGTGAGGTTTAGTGTTACCCACCACCAAACAAGAATCATAATGAAGGGAAATAAACAATACATGCTAAACCCCAATCATAGAAATGCAATAAACCTAGGTTATCTTAAGTCAAATACCCTTGGTTCCCACAACCCCAAGTTGTGGGTGCTTATCTACTCATGGCTAAGGCAAAACCAACAAAAATGCAAATGAAAGACATGATTGAGAGTATTTTAAAGTCACCACAAGTTGCAAACCACAAGCTTGATAGATTGATAATAAGCACAAAGCAAGGTCTACAATCCCCAAAATAGGGTTTTCCAAGAGAAAAAGATAATCTAAGCTAAAAACCTAAAAGATTCCTTGAGTGTATATTCAAAGGTGATATTCTCTTCTCTGTTTTGAATCCCCTTTTTTAAAACCCCAACTTAAACTATATATAATGTTTACAAAATAACTCTAAAAGTTACACATAAAAGAAGTTAGCAGCTGGTACGACTCGTAGGATGCCCTACGAGTCGTAATCGAGGTCTCATATCAGATTCTTTGCATCTTGACTCAACTGGTATGACCCACTAGTAGGAGTCGTTTTATGACTCGTATGCTCCTCTCGTAGTCTAGGCCTTCAGTTTTTGATCCAACATTTTGGTTCTCTGATTTTTGCTACGAGTCCACCTATACGAGTCATAGTGAAACTTACGACTCATAGGATGGTCTCGTAGGGGTTACCTCCACTTAGCAGATATATGAGTTTTGGTTTTTGTTTCTTGCTACGACCATATACCCCACGACTCGTAGCTTGGACTATGACTCATAGGTGAGCTCGTATGTCCTATGCTTCTCAGCAAAATCTGTAATTTTTCTCCAAAATCATGTCAACCTAACTTTTCTGCAAGAACAACAAAAAAAACATAAAAATCATAAAAATTCGCATTAAGAACTCACAAAATCCCTTGTTTTAAGCATCAAATGTGTGGTATTCTGACAGCACATCAAGTACCAATAGCTTTGGCTTCATCGCAGTCTCCTTCCTTTGATGGGTGTCTTTTGCTTTCAGAAGTTGGCCTTGTACAATAATATTATGTATTCATAGGTGCATTTCTGGTTTAGTATACTTTATGGTTATAGATATACGTATATGGTATGTCCTTGTGTCTATTGTAACTCTATACAGTTTACATTTGGGTTCTCGGTAGGTTTTGGTTATGTATATTGTCATATTGGTGATGGTTTGAACTAGAAAGCTAGTACAGATACTTTGGGGTTGGGTAACAGGCTTGCTTGTAGGTGGGATTCAGCAGGCACCATTATGACTGGGACCGCATCGTTGCAAAGTCATACAGTGGCAATAACATTATTTGAACCTTTTTTATGTTGCTTGTTTAGTACGTGTGTAATCTTTTTTTTTTTTTAAGAAAAATATGATACTTGTATATTTAGTGAATGTTTTTAACAGCGAGGTATCAAACGACACTTTCCTTGAAGAAATGTGTCTCCGCCACTGCTAGAAAAGAGGCAACAGATGACACTGCCTTGAAGAAATGTGTATCCACCATTATCAGAAGCTTGGTAGAACATGAATGGTAATAGTTAGGGGTGGCAATTAGGTGGGTCGAGTCAAATTTGAGCGGGTCATAATGGCTCAAAATAACAAATGAGTCAGCACCCAATCCAACTCAAATTTGCTTGGATCAAAATTGGTTGAGTAATGGGTTATAGAGCGAGTCAAGACTTAACCTTACCCAATTTTTACTAAGCTTTACTTATTTTATTTATTTTTTTAATATTTTAGTACTTAATTAAATTATATTTTTCGTTATTCTATCTATATAAAATATATCAAATTTAAAAAAGTATATTTTTTTAAAAAAAATATTTTGACAAAATCTCTCTTGAGTGAATTTTAGGTTGCATATCAACCAATTTTAAATGGATTAAAATGAATTGGGCTGAGATGGGTTTAACTAATAAATGAGTGCGTTATTAACGTATCCAAACTTCAACAAGTTGGGTTAATTTTGCCACCCCTAGTAGTTTTGAGGACTGAGGAAGATATATAGAGTCTACTTATTGTGATTGTACAAATAATTTAACATTTGGTGGTGACTCTCCTATTGGCCATCTGATTAACTGAAATATAATATTTATCGAAACCGTGCTCTTTATAGGTTTTTTGGATGTGCGTAGGGATGATAATCTGGCCGGTTTTGTGCTAGGTTGTGGCAATGTGGGTTTTAGGTTACGTAGGTGTAGGACGATTTGCAATATTTTTTTTTCTAAATTATGTGGAGTTGATTGTGGGTCTAAACAAAAAAAAAATCTACAAATTAATAATAGGAACAGTTATGCGGATAAAATAAATATATACTAGTTAATTAGCTAACATAGTTATAGTTTAAATTAATTATGACTCGTGGTGAACATCTAACTTTTGATTACAGTTTGAATTTTGTATAATTTGTATGATTTTTCCCAACGTTATGCGTGATTGTACAAAATTCGTAAGAAAACCAAATTGTATAGCGAAATATACAAACATTGTAAATTATATAATGAATTATACAAATGTTGTGCACAAATTGTATAGTGAAATATACAAACGTTATCCAAAAATTGTGATTTGTATAGTGAATTATACAAAGTATACAAATGTTGCTCGAATTATACAAACATTACTATAACTATAATTACAAAATGTAATTACCCAAACTATAGTTATAGAGCATAATTAAACTTGCGTGAATTATACAAACATTACTATAACTATAATTACAAAATGTAATTACCCAAACTATAATTATGGAGCATAATTAAACTTTATATATTTATCATTTATAAAATTTACTTGTAATGATATTCTCCTGAATTTATCTGAACTTATACTTTATATAATTTCATCTAAATTATAAAGAAAATAAATAATTATTCTCTTGAAATAAGATCTGAATTTCAGCAAGACACTCAAATTTTACTGGAGTTCTATTAACTCGTAAGTAATTTTGAAATGGTATCGTACCTTATTCTCGGATCAGTTCAAATTTTATAAAAGCAAATTTTATTACACAACAATCATTACTTTGACATATGTTAATTTAATTTGAAATACAATTTGTTTTTTTGTTTATACTTTTTCTTTCTTTATTCTTTCTCTCTTTCTTTTTGACTTTTTTTTCTCTTTTTTTATTTCTTTTCAATTCATTCTAAATACATCTTCTTTTCGTATTCACATGCACGCTCAAGATGATCCTCTTTCCCATTTTCTTTCTTTCTATGTTCTTTCTTCTTCTTCCATCCCTACTCGTACACCCAACCTGCATGTTCAATAATAATAAAATTAATTATTTTTGTAAGTATATTTAAAATTATGGTGATATCGTCAATTAATTTCTCTCATTTTTATATAACTTAAAAATTAAAAATAATTATTTTCAAAAGAATGGATGAATTTTCCCAAAAATTGAAAAAAAACTTGATTGAATTTCGATTAAAAAATCTAAATGATACCTCCTAATCATGTTGAAAGTTAATAGGTTGAGAAAATTGTTCAATATGTACAAAAAAATATTTTAAAATAAAGTTTTAGAATTGAAGAGAGTGAAAGTAATAGTTAGTAAAGAAAGTGGGTGGAGTTGTGGCAAAAATAATAGCATTGGAAGCGAGAAATTTTAACGGGATTACAATAAATTTCTGAAGAAGAAAGAAAAGGCACAAATAGTAAGGAAAAAAAAGTTTAAGCAACAAGGAAAACAAAAGTATATATGTTTTATTACAAAATACTTATATAAATAAAATTATACCCATTATTTTAGATTACTTAAGTTCTTTACCCACAGTTTCGATAGTGATTTGACGTGATTTCATGACGTACGGTACTATATGGCATGATGTGATATTGCATAATATAGTAATATAATATAATGTTTGGATGGACTATATGATTTATTATTATTTAATGATAATTTTAAGTGTCTTCTTGAAATTCATACCTTTTTTCAAGAGGGTAATTATGTATTTTTTCAAAAGTATATGATACTTAAAATCACATATATTTTACATTAAAATTTAACAGTTTTATAACTGAGAATATCAAATTAAACGTTCGATGTTTTCGATCTAATTAAGTATGGTATACAATGGACTTATAGAACTGTAAAAGCTACGAAATTTTGAAACAAAAAAATTAGTCTAAATGCTAATCAGTCATCATTATTCAGTTTCATTGATTTTTTAAAATTTTTATGCATGCATAAAGATGACGAAAAATAAATTTAGAAAGACTATATAGATTCTTAAAATGAAATAAGCTAAACTGAGTAATTCAAAGTCGTTAGTAAAAAAAATAGCTAGTTATTTAATGATAAAGATAGTACTGTTAAAAAAAATAGTAATAAATTTTTCTTAATTATTTCAAATAAATAAATGAATAAAAATAAAAATTATTTTACTAGAAGGGATAAGTAAATTAAAACGGAGAATGTAACTTGTTATAGAATATTTTTATCTGAGAAAATCGAAGTTAAATTGGTGATGAATGAGTTGGTAGGGCATTCTCACAATTCCTTTTGGTTTTAGGTTTGTAAAAGCCAATAAGAAGTCGAAAAGAGTAGTGGGGACAAAGGATAAAGCAATTGAGGCCTGGCGGAATGAACGCAAAATGGAAAATTTACTAAATGAAAGGAGGCACACTCTTACTTTTAGGGATAAAATAAATAAGGAATCAATATCCACCCTTACTATATTTGTTGCGTTGAAGCAAGAGCCAACACGATCCTGCTAAGACCAGCACTGTGCTAGCTGCATTGCTCCTTGAGATTTACCCACCTCCTTTTGCTAAGTTGATATTCCCAAGATCCTACTCATCCTTCCTCTCAATAATAATGGATTTTTATCTTTCATTTGGATAAGGTTTTACCGCTTCCATTGCCAAGGTTTGTCTCACCTTATAATTCGCATGTCTCGCCTTATCAGCTAGTTAATAGAGTCGACAACGGCACTATGTAGTTAACACCTTTACTAACTAATACTGTGAAAAAATCTCCAAAATGTCTTCGAATTATTAAAAATAGTATATAATATTCTGCATATATTCATTGGACTTATAATATTATAATATCTTTGACATTTATCTTTGGATCTAAAAATGTCTTTCATTCATCTTTTTTGCTCATTTAAATCCTTGAAATTAACAACTATCTCTTTTTTTTAAATAAAATACAAGTATCAGTCTACGTGCTTTTCACGTTTGTGCCACATCAATTTAAATATTATATATAAATAGTACTTACCATTAAATAAATATGATATTCATATAAAAAAATTAAAGAAATGACATTAGTTTAATACAATAATTTAATCTATTTTGAAACGGTAAATATGAGAAAATTAATTCAATTGCTTATAATATAGATATGTTAATAGTTTTTAAGACATAAAGTAATAATTTAGAGTTGAATAATTAGAAGTTAAATAATTAACTAATTAAGATTTAATATAACAAAAGAGTACTAAATATAAAAGGAGTAGTTTAATATTTTCAACAAATTTTACTTAATTTTTTCTTTTTAAATTTGTTAGTTTAATATTTTCAACATAATTTTACTTAACTTTTTTTTTTAAAAAATGGTTGTATTATATACTTTTATTAAGAAAATATTTGATAGTAAAAGTTTTAGGTAATTTAAAGAATAGTCATAAATCAAAAGTCAATTCTAAATATAAAAAAATTTTAATTCAAAAGTGAATTCTGAAACTAAATAAATAAAAAATTAAATAATAAATTAAGAAAAATAGTGAAAAGACGATTTTGTCTAAAAAAGTGTACTTTAATGAAAGACAAAAAGTTAAATCAACATTTTTAAGGACCTTTATACTTTTTATATAGAATAGATAGAACTATTGTGTTTTATTTTCTTATGGAATAAAGTAAACCCCATTTCTATTAAATTTATTTCCATAATTTATCCAAATCAAAATAACATAACTATTTAAGGCCCTCAATTATTTTTATTAAAAACAAATCTAATAGTTTTTTTTTTGTAAGTTTGTTTGGTTTATAAATAATGATATTATTTTGGTTTGGACAAAATATGTGAAAAAATTTATTTAAAAAATAAATAAATAAATAAGCTAAATAGTAGTTTTAGTGTAGGTTTTTTTCAATATGTGAAAAAATTGTGAGTAGTTTGGAAAAAATATGTGGAACAACCGATTTAGCATTCTTAATTTTTTTGTTAAATGAAAGTTGAATAGTGTCCGTAATTTTTAATTAAAATTTTACTTTTTTATTCAATTTATATTTTTTTTAAAAAGTTTCTTTTCGTAGAAAGTTAAGTCGATTAATTATTTTAATAAATCATTTCGATCACTTGTCAAAAAAACCACTTTGATCCTTAAAAGATTAATATATTTTTCTAAATAAAATATAAGAATGTGCATATTTTTTAAAAATCAAATTCAAAATATATATTGTTGTAATTTTAGTTTTTTAAGAGTTTTTTTTTATATTTTCCCCCATAATTATAAAATTCGATAAATTATACCTTCTTCATGATCCTAAAATTTTTAAAAACCTACAGTAAAACTACTAGTTTATTTTTAAAAAAAAAACTGTTAGTTTTTTTGCAAAAATGAAAATTTGAGGGTCGAGATACATTATTTTGATTTGGATAAATTATGGCAAAAAATCTAATAGAGATGGGGGTTTACTTTATTCCATAAGAAAATAAAATATAATAAAAATGTAAAAAGAAAAAGAAAAAAGAAAGGTTTGTTAGTTTCAAGGGTATAAGTGAGCAAAAAAGATGAATAAAGGGAATTTTTGGACCTAAAGGTATATGACAATGGTCTTTTTGACCCAATAGGTGGATGAAGATATTTTTGTACCATTTTTAATAGTTAGAGGCATTTTAGGCCCTTTTCCAATTAATAATGTCAAGTCTATTTCGTTCATGAATTTATGAGGACATGGAGAAGGGGTTGTTACGAAGGCTATTGTTAGAGGTGTCAAATAGGTGAATTGGATTAAATTTGAATGGATTAAAATAAATTATGTACATAAATGAACATGTTATCAATCTGTTCAAAAATTACTTAAACTAATATGGATTAATAAATGGATCATAACCATTAGTCACGCAAACCCCCACCAAGTTCTTTCTAGCTTTTAATTGTTTTATTTGTTGTTTATAATTTTTTGTAATATCTAATAAGATTGATGTGTAACACACTCATGTGTTTCAGGCCTGGAAAACTGAAAGTTCAGGATTTTGTTCTGATAGTTTGACCCTATGAGCCAGTCTACGGCCCAGAGAAGTAACCACGGATCGTAGGTGGTTTCATGGAGAGTGCCTAGGGAAAATAGAAAATTGAGGAAGTTCTAAAAGTTGACTTACGTGATACTAGATAAATTGTATAAGGAACTACATCCCGTCAACAGGTCTCATAGGTAGAGGCCTTGAGGAAATCAAAAATTTGTCAAAGTGTGGAAACAACTTACAAAAGGATTCACGGCCCGTAAGTGAAACGACGGGTCGTGTTGCATGTTCATGACTTAGAAATTACAATTTCAGTAGCTCAACTTTTGTGACACCTAGTTCCACGAGGTAAGCTACGGACCATAGGTGAATCCACGGCTCGTAGGAGGGGTTTCGTGGATGTCCAACAGGTTTTAATGAAGGGTATTTTTTGACAATTTCAATTCGTCTAATGGCTACCCTAACTGTCTTAACCGCCCTAACCACTATAAAATCTTATTCCTAATTCATTTAAAACTTTTAACTCCCAAATTTCTTTCAAGGGCTCTTAATAATTCTCTCTCTAAGTCAAGGGTTCCATTGAAGCAAAGGCTTGAAGGATTTGATTAAGAAATTCTAGATTTTTATCTCAAATTCTAAGGATTCTATTTGAGGTGTGTAGGGCTTTATTCATGGATTAGGTTCATCCATGAAGCCCAATTCAAAACTTCCTTTTTATCAAAATTTTTCATGATGATTTCTTATGGGCTTTTAAGTTATGATTCCTAATGCATAGATTACGATTCCTATATGATAAGTATGACTAATTATGCATGAATTATGATGAATTACATGATGTATATGATTTTTGAGCAAAATTGTGTGATTTAAAAGTATGCATTATTAGGACTTAATGACTTGATGTGGGTTTCTTTGTCAATGATCTAATTTGATTTCAATTGCATGTTTTTCTCTATAAATCCTAGCTAATTGCATGATTTTAACTCAAATGTCCATGAGGCAACACTTAGCCCTAGTCTCTTGTGATGAAGTTATGGAATTTCATGATTATAAACTTGAGTGTGAAAAGCATATTTTAAATGATGATAATGATGATGATTATATTATGACAATGATGATGTTATGAAAGCTATGATGATGCTACGATAAAGAGGGTGATGAAAATTCAAATGTTTATGATAATGATGTTAAAGTAGGAATGTCTACCCACACTATGATGAAAGCAAAATAGATGAACAATTCTTACGCCATGATGTTTCATGAAAGACTATGATGATTATTTAAAAGTTATGAAAGCATGATTTTAATGGAGTTTTGAACTATGTTGAAAGCTATATATATGCATGATTTGTGTATTTCGTGGGATATGACTTTGCACCGAGTGGACTTGTGTGAGGGGGACTATCTCCAAGGGTCCTTATATAAATCCTCATGTCGCATAATTATGTGCTAGCATAGGAATGATGTTCATGTTTTATGTCTTAAAGGTGTGTGATTAGATCTAATTAGCTTAAATGATGGACACTCGCCATGCTAAGATAGAGCCTAAAGGGTGGGGTCAAATATGCTTCTCATCATGCTAGAATTGAGCCTATAAGGTGAGGATCGAGTTTACCTTGGAAAAGTAGACTCCTCTTAGCTTGATGTGGAGAGAATACCAAGATTTTATGTAATAGTCTGCATGGTCTTATATATCGGTAATAGTCTTATTCCCGCATATGTATGTTAAGGTTATGAATGGATTTGATGATGCTCCTTCTCATGATTTTAAACTTGCATGCTCATGCATATTGTGTCCTTATCCTATTGATTATGATTATACGTATTGATATTATTGTGATGTTCTTTGATTCATGAAATACCTATATACTTAGTATATTCCATGTGCTAACGCATACTTCTTTGCCTACATGATCTAATCATATAGGGATGGATGATGAGGCGACTATTTCATTTCGTGGCTAGATTCAGATCTTGAGCTTGAAGACTTGTTGGTGAGTTCTCATGCTTCGAGAACAAGCCCTATGATGTTTTTTCTTTATGTTGGACTTTATCATTTTAATTCTTTTGATATATGTCTTGAGGGTGAGCTAGTAAGCTATATGCTAGTCCCCGTCAAGATTTATGATATAGATGCATGAATTGGACATATGTACACTCCCTTTTGGGAACTAAGAAATTTTCACTTTATGTACTTCCGCTTGTTTATTATCTTGTGTGTGCTTATTTTACCTCATGAATATTTATGATATAAACATAAGGCTTAGATGGGATGCCCTTGGGTGTCACATTCACTGTGTCACGGATAGGACATAGGTCTGGGTTGTAACATAATATTTTTAATTATGACTATATGTAACATATTGAATTATATAATTGTCTTCTTGAAATCTTTTGACAAGAGATCAATTGGGCTACATATATCTATAAGTGCATATGCATCAGAATTATAAACTCGTAACATACCGGTGACCACATTTGGGGCTTCCTCAACCTCTTGACGATTGTGAAGGGCATAGAACTGCGTGGCCCTTGGGGAACCTTGAGCTTGACCCCTTAGGCCTTGGGGTCTTGTGCCTCGACTTTTACGATCCTTAGCAAGGTGACCGAGCTTTCCACAATTTAAGCAAGCACTGGACCCGACTAAGCATTCCCCCATATGAGGTCTTCCACACTTGGGGCAATTAGGATTTTAGGTCTTTGGGGCAATCCCTTTGTCCTTCCAGGGAGGATGAGTGTTGGTGTAACGATCCCAAAAAGTGCCCGAAATGTGCCTCGAAAGTACCCAGAATTGTAATTTCCATATATCTAAAAATAATTGTTCATTATTTTAAAACTCCGACTTCATATTCTTATTTATGGGGTCAAATTGAGTGGGGTATGGATCTAACCCGAATTTTAGAGCAACCGTATAAAAATCTGAAAATCACAAAAAATGCTATTTAGGAGGGTCAACTTTGAAGGGACATATCTCTTAGCACACAAGAAACTAGGTGGCCCACAACCTACCAACTTAGATGCCTTTGAATTAGCTTTTCATTGCACTTATTTCACCTCATTCTGAGTTTGGATGAAGGATTTATGCCCATTTTCGTAAAACTCGTTCGTGCAAAAATGCAAATTTCCAGTGAGCATTCACGTTGCCTCTACGACGCAGACCAGCGTTATTTTGGCCCTATTTTTTTTATTCCGGTCCTAGACTTTCAAGTCTTGGGCCCAAGGGTTCCCATACATGTTTTTACCTATACTTAGCCTTATTTCACCCTCATATCATCCTTAACATTCCCCAATATCCTCTCAAACACTTAGACTCATATTTCATCCTAAATTCAAGTCCCAAACTCAAGACCAATTTTAAGGATTTCATTCCAGCTTCAAGTCTCTATTTCTAATCTTCTTCAATGGCTCTCCAAAGTCAAGGTATGTGGTCTTGAACCATTGGGTCCTTTCACCCATGGTGCCTAAACTTTCTTTTTACTAATATTGCATGATTTAAAGTTGATTTTACATGTGGATCTTGTTTCTTGAGAAGTTTACTGCACAGTGATTTTAGTTCATGAAAGTATAGTTGTTTTAGCATGTGTTGAGCTCTAAATCTTGGATCTAATGTTGGATTTGATGAGGGATTTTGATATGAATGTCTTAGGGGTGTTACAAGGTGTTGATTGATGGTTTTACTACAGAATTTCTTGCATGATTTCATCTCTAAATTGCATGGTCCTCTAACCTCATTACACACACACACACCCAAGTGTTTGATAAAATATCCGACTAGGATTACTTGAGGAATTAAAGATCCAATGCATGTCATATGAATTGAATAGTGTTATGATAATTATATGATGATGAAATGATGATGGAATGATAATGAAACAATGGTATGCTTATGATGTATAATGATGAGAGGAAGTGAAGGTACATGATAACTTTATGATGATGAGAGTATGGTATTCATGAGTTGA
>JAOTQR010113867.1:0-25350 GCA_025774065.1 Solanum ossicruentum | reverse complement strand
AATCCATTTTAAAACCATCAATCAACACTTTGCAACACTCTTAAGCAACATACATCAAAACGTCTTCTCAAATCTTACAGTAGATCAAAGATTTATAGCTCAAAACATGGCAAGACAGTCACAACTGTACAAAGCTTTAACATAGTGTGCAGTGAATTTCATAATAATCAAGTCCCATTTGTAAATCAACTCTAAATCATGCCATTTGAGTAAAAGGAGGCTTGGGTATCATGGATAAAAGGAACCCATAAAAGAAACTCACATACCATAGCTTAGAGATGAACTTGGTGAATATTGGAGATGGAGACTTGAAGCTTGAAAAAGAACCTTGAAGGAAAACATTAGCTTAGGATGAGGGTTTGGGACTTGAGTTTGGAGAGTGAAAATATGACTAAGTGTTTGAGTGAGTATTGGGAAATATTTTGGGTAATATGAGGATTAAATTTGGCTAAGTATATGTAAACACATGTTAGGGGCCAAACTAAAAAAAATAGTCTCAAATTAACACAGAGGCCCGTCGCGAAGGCGGCGTGAAGACCTCTCTGGAAATCGACATTTGGGAATTTTGAATTTTGACATGGTTTCTCTAAAATCGGGATTAGACCCTTTTGCACCTAATTTTGACCTCTGAACAAGAATCTGAAGTCGGATTTTTGAAATGACAAACGGATTTTGGGATATATAATATTTAATATTTTGGGCATTCCGAAACATATTTTCAAGAACTTTTTGGGGTCGTTTCAATATCTTCCCCTTAGGAATATTCATCCTCGAATGTAAAAGAGATGAACAAGACAATAATGATCATAACAAATCGGCCCCAATCAAAATGCAACATTACATTTAAAACACCATTTACAAAATCTCAACATAAGTGTATAATAATCATAACTTTCCAACATAAACATGAATGCATATGAATGACATAGGCTGAAACATAAGAATTTATATTATATAGGGGACTTAGAACTAGTACCTTAGGCTTTGGGATTGGAAAAGATAAGGATACCACTTTTTCATGTCTGCTTCGGCCTCCCAAGTAGCACTTTCGATTTGTTGGTTCCTCCAAAGGAACTAAACGGGTGCCACCTCCTTCTTTCTCAATCTCTTCACTTGCCTATCTAGAGTCTCAACCGGAACCTTCTCATAAGTCATGTTATTTTCAATATCACCCAAAACATTAGAAGGTACAATTGCATTAGGATCGCCAACACATTTTCTCAACATAGAGACATGGAACACCGGATGAACCAAATTCATTTCGCAAGGAAACTTCAACTCATAAGCTACCTTATCAACCCTCTTCAAGACCTCATAAGGACCAACACATCTTGGACTCTACTTTCCCTTTTTAACAAAATGGACCACACCTTTCATTGGAGAAAATTTCAAATAAACCCAATCGCCCACTTTGAATTTAAGGTCTCTTCTTCTCAGAACGACATAAGATTTATGACGACTTTGGGTTGTTCGTAACCTTTCCATAATCATCCTAAACTTCTCAAGAGCCTCCATAACTAGATCTGGTCCCAATAAATCCACCTTTCCAACCTCATACTAACTAATTAGTGATCTACAATGCCTCCCATAAAGAGCATCAAAAGGAGCCATATCGATACTAGAGTGATAGCTATTATTGTAGGCAAACTCAATCAAAGGTAGATGGTCATCCCAACTACACCTTAAATCCAATACGCATGCCCTAAGCATATCTTCAAGGGTTTGAATTGTTGTTTCGACTTGGCCATCCATTTGAGGGTGGAAGGCCATACTAAGGTAACGTTTGTACCAAGACCCCTTTGAAAAGACCTACAAAAGTGTGAAGTGAATTGTGCACCATGATCCAGTATGATGGACAAAGGAACCCCATGCAACCTCACTATCTCATAGATGTACAACCTTGCATACTTTTCATCCCAATATGTGGTCTTAACCGATAGAAAATGAGCCGATTTCGTCATCCTATCAACCATCATCCAAATGGAATCGAAATCTTTCCTAGCCTTTGGCAACCCAACCACAAAATCCATATTAATGACGTCCCACTTCCAAGTGGGAATCTCTATCTCTTAGGTTAGGCCACCCGGCCTTTGAGGTTTGGCTTTGACTTTTTGACAACTATGGCAACCAAAAATGAATTTGGCAATGTTGCTCTTCATGCCTCTCTAACAATGCACATCCCTTAAGTCTCTATACATTTTGGTGGAACCAGGGTGAATAGAATAAGAAGAATTATAGGCCTCATCAAGGATCTTCTCCCTCAAACCATCAACACAAGGCACACACAACCTACTTTGGTACCTAAGGGCACCATCTCCCCCTTGGGAGAAAACCTCTACTTTGTCCTCTCTCACCAAGGCCTTCAATTCAAGCAAGGAGGAGTCAAGATCTTGTTTTGCTATCACGTCATCAACAAAAGAAGACTTAGACCCGTTAATAACCACAACACTATCATCACCAACCTCTTCCAACCTAACCCCCAATATAGCCAATCTATGCACTTCCCTAGCCATTTCCCTATCACGACTATCAACATGAGCTAGGCTACCCACGGACACTCGACTCAAAGCATACATCACCATATTTGCCTTACCCAGATGATAATGCACACTCTTGTCATAATCCTTGAGAAGTTCTAGCAACCTTCTTTGTCTCAAGTTGAGATCTTTTTGAGTGAAGACATATTGGGGGCTCTTATGATCGGTGAAGACATCAACATGCACCACATACAAATAATGACACCAAATCTTTAATGGAAACACCACGGTGGCCAATTCAAGATCAAGGGTAGGGAAATTCTTTTTAGGCACTTTGAGTTGTATAGAAGCATAAGCTATGACCTTACCATTTTGCACTAGCACACAACCCAAACCAACTCTAGATGCATCACAATATATAACAAAACCCTCAAGCCCATCCGGTAGCGACAATATAGGAGCGGACACAAGCCTATCTTTCAATGTTCGGAAGCTGCTTTCACAATCATCGGTCCACACAAACTTTACCTTCTTTGGAGTCAATTTTGTCATTGGGGAAGCAATGGAGGAGAACACATTCACAAATCTTCAATAGTAACCCGCAAGGCCCAAGAAGCTCCTAATATCTAATGGGGTCAGTGGTCTAGGCCAATTCCTAATCACATTGCATTTTGTAGGATCCACTTGTATACCATCCCCCAACACCACACGACCCAAGAATGCAACCTCCTTTAACAAAAATTCGCACTTATCATATTTGGCATACAATTTTGCCTCCCTCAATCTTTGCAACACAATCTTCAAATGACCCGTATGCTCCTCCCTACTATGTAAGTAGATCAAAATATCATAAATGAAGACCACAACAAAGGAATCAAGGTAAGGTTTGAAGAACCTATTCATTAGGTCTATGAAGATGTCCGGTGCATTAGTCAACACAAACGACATCACAACAAACTCATAATGCCCATATCTAGTCCAGAAAGCTGTCTTGGGAATATCATACTCCTTTATCCTCACTTGATGAGACCCGAACCAAAGATCAATCTTACAGAAGAAGCTAGTCCCTTGCAATTAGTCAAACAAGTAATCAATTCTTGGAAGAGGATATCTATTCTTTATAGTGACCCCATTGAGTTACCGGTAATCAATGCACATGCTAAGTGACCCATCCTTCTTTTTCACAAACAACATCGGGGAACCCCAAGGTGATTGACTAGGTCTAATAAATCTCTTCTCGAACAAATCTTTCAATTGCTCTTTTAACTCCTTCAACTTCGCCGGGGCCATACGGTAAGGGGGAATGGAGATGGGTTGAGTATTGGGAAGGAGATCTATGCTAAAATCTATCTCTTTTTGGGAGAAACACCGGGAAGGTTATTTGGGAAGACATCAAGAAACTCATTTACAATCGGAACCGACTCTATGGAAGGGACTTTGGACTCCACATTTTTAACCCCTACAAGATAGTAAAGACACCCCTTAGAGATTAACTTATGGGATTTAATGCATGAAATGAATCTACCCTTGACCAACACATATTGACTTTCCTATTCAAGGACGGGTTCATTAGGAAATTGAAACTTGACCCTACGGGTTCTACAATAAATAGAAGCATAGTAGGCATGCAACCAATCCATCCCAATAATGACTTCAAAATGAACAATGTCTAATTCAACAAGAACACAAGGCAACAACTTATGCAAAATGCAAATAGGACAACTCCTATAAACTTTTCTAGCAACAATAGAGGCATCAATAGGAGTAGACACTTCATATGACTCATGCAACAACTTGGGGACAACATGGAACTTTTTAGCAACAAAAGGGGTAACAAAGGGAAGAGTGGCACCTCAATCAATCAAAGCATGCACATCAAAGTCAAAGATTTTCAACATATCGGTAACAACATAGGGGACCTCACCAACCCCTTGCCATCCATGTAGAGCATAAATCCGATTGTTCCTTAGGGTATCACCTTGAGGACTACCTCTCCCTAATGGGACCGCATTAACACCCCAGACTTTGCTATGGTTTCTGTGACAATCAACCTTCTTGTGCCCAAGCTCACCACAACCAAAGCATGCATTAGAATATTTCAAATAGGGCCTTTATGACCCTTCCCATATGTAGGATGCACATCAATGGTAGCCACAACACCAACACCTTGAGGCCTAGGAAAGTCATTGGCAAAACCCCTATTAGTAGCATGGTGAGACCCTTGGACTTGATGGAACCGGCCACACCTTTGGAACTTACCCCCAAGATGGTCCCTCTTGGCCTCATGCCCCCTTCTCTTCCTCAATTTCTCCTCCTCCATTTGGTCGGCATATGTCATCAACCGAGACAAGTCCATGTCACTAATTAGCATGGCAGACTGACATTATTCACTTACTAAGTCAGAGACCCCCATCACAAATTGTTCAACCTAGATCTAGGATTGGCCACCAAATGAGGAGCATAATTTCAAAGTTGATTAAACTTGAGGGCATACTCTCTCATACTCATAGCACCTTATTTCAAGTTCATAAACTCCACCAACTTACCTTCCCTACGCTCAAGAGGAAAAAACTAGTTAAGGAAGCCAATTTGAACTCCTCCCAAAGCACGACATTACCAACCCCTTTCTCACCCTTCCATTGATCATACCATATTTGAGCTACCCCTTTGAGTTGGTATGCCGCTAACTCCGCCTTTTGACTTGGCCAAGATCCATGATATTCAAGATCTTGCAGACCTCATTAATGAACTCTTGTGGATCTTCATCCACTTTTGACCCATAGAACACCAGAGGATTCATCCTCATGAAGTCTCTTACCCTAGCTTCCAGAGTAGTAGCATGAGGGGCTTGGGCCCCTTAATTAGCTTGGTTGACTACAACTTGCATAAGCATAGTGAGAGCATCCCAAAGCTCACCATTGTTAGGTTGCTCCTTGGGAGTTTGGGCCCTTCATCCTCGAGTATTTGGCATGATCTAACATAGCAAAGAACAATTGTTTTATGGGGAAAACTTACCAAAACTCTATAGCATAAATTAGAACATAAAGAAGGAAAAAATTTCCCAAAATAGCTCATAGCCTCCTATTCATAGTCATGGCGCTCTACATAACTATGAATAGGACTGTAATTGACGCGGTGTGTTGGACTCTGAGAATCTATCAACCTAGTGCTCTAATACCAAGTTTTTCATGACCCAAGCCTAGGGCCTAGATATGACATAACACAAGGGAAACCCGAAGGGACCCCAAGCAAGCCTCTTAGACATCATTACACATCCTTAGCGCAGAAGCAATAAGTCAAGCATCAAGAGATAAAAGAATGGGGAAGCCAGGGCTAAGGGGAAACATTTCCATATCATCATAGTCAAGAGGCAAGAGTCAAGCGCATATCACAGATACATATCATGTCCAACAAATACCTTAATACATAGATAAGAGCAGGGGCCAAGAAAAAGTAATCAGGCTCACCCTAACAGTCAAAATAGACAATAAAGAAGAATGTCTCAATAGATAATAAGAGAAAAATAGACTAAGGTCCCCGAAGAGGAGGAATCACCAATTAGCTTGAATAACAACAAACTAGACACGTGGAGGAGGATGATCAACTTGGACTCCGCTTCCTACGTGGTGACATCATTTAAGCATAGAGAATGTGTTGGTACGTTTGAATGTACTAAGAATGTAGGGATGCAATGCAAACAAGAATTAAGCATCATAATCAAAATGCATAAGAATAGGCAATAGGCATAATATAACAATATGGCATGTATGATCAATGCATAAATAAAATATGCTTAAGTAACTCATACTCATATAAGATATCATATGTGTAGATGAGACCAAGATAAGTTTTCAAATGTACAATCCTTTCGTAGGTTAGTGATGATGCTGCCCATCACTTAGGTAGACGAGCACGAACCCTCATCTAGGTTGGTGATAATGCCACCTCATCACCATGGTGGAGAAGTACAAACCCTTCCATAGGTTAATGAGTATAAAACCCTATCTAAATTTGTAATGATGCCTCCCCATCATCAGGTGGAGAAGTACAAACCCTTCCTTAGGTTGATGAGTACAAACTTCCATCTACGTTATCCGGGTTCTTAGTCCCCCTAGATTGGGCATTGTCTAATGCAACACTTTACATAGAATATATCATATACATAAGCTCATTCCATCATCATATAATAAATCATATCATATCTCATGCTTTGGACCTTCAACTCCTCAAGAAACCACATCCGGACATTTTATCGAACACTTAAAGGGTGTGTAATGCTAGTATAAAACCATGAAATATATAGATGAAATCATGCAAGAAAATCCATTGTAAAACCATCAATCAACACCTTGCAACACCTTCAAGTAATAATACATGAAAATACCTTCTCAAATCTTATAATTGATCAAAGATTTATAGCTCAAAACATGGCAAGATAGTCATAACTATTTCATAATAATCAAGATCCATTTGTAAATCAACTTTAAATCATTCAATTTGAGTAAAAGGAAGCTTGGGTATCATGTAAGAAAGAAACCCATGAAAGAAACCCGCATACCTCAGCTTAGAGATGAACTTGGTGAAGAAGGTTGAAGAAGAACAAGAACCTTGAAGGAAAACCTTAGCTTAGGACGAGGGTTTGGGAATTGAGTTTGGGGAGTAAAAATTTGACTAAGTATTTGAGTTAGTATTGGGAAATGTTCTGGGTAATACGTGAGTGATATTTGGCTAAGTATAGGTAAAAACATGTTTGGGAACACTTAGGCCCAATTAGAAGTCTTGCACCAAACTAAGAAAAATAGTCTCAAATTAATACAGAGGCGCGTGGTGGAGGTGACACAAAAACCTCTATGGAAATCGACATTTGGGAATTTTGAATTTCGATACGGTTCCTCTAAAGTCAAAGTTAAACCCTTGTTCACCTAATTTTGACCCTCTGAACAAGAATATGAAGTCGTATTTTTGAGATGACAAATGGATCTTGAGATATATGGAACTTAAAATTCTGGGCATTCCGAGGCATGTTTTCGGGCACTTTTTGGGGTCATTTCTATTTTAAGCATCACAAGTGTTGTATTTGACAACACATCAACACCCTCAACTTAAAATTATTGCTTGTCGTCAAATGACGGACTCACTCTACACAAGAAATATAATAACACATAGAACTTAATCTAATGGCACACATCATTCCAAAATAAAGCACAGATACCCACACTACTCATAAGTTCATATCAGATAGCTATCAGGCAAACCAATGCAGATCAATACATGTGATAGTGCTAATATGACAAGAAAATTACCACTAATAAGCAACAATCATTGAACTAGTCTAGAACCAATAGTGCAATGCAAGTGCCCTCAAACGAAGAAGTCCCATATCCAACTCATGATGATATGTTCAGATTCAATGCTTGGGACTAAACAAAATCACTTACTCTCACAAAATATATCTATATACCATGCTCAATACCATATGCTTGCTCCTATACTCACGATTATGACCTTCGACTACTTGGACTAGGATCACTATAGGACTTTCTTGTCTTGTAACGAGACTTAGGAGACTTTAGTATGATGTTTTGGGAACATAGTGACTAAAGGACCTCCTTGGCATTGTGTTATTCTACACTTTTGCCTTACCAACACTGTCATTTTTCAACTCATTCTCCTTTCTCATATTTCAAGCTTTTCTTGGTGTCTTACTATCATTTTTAACTCATTGCCTTTTGTTTGAACATTATTTTTCTTTTTAGCTCATTGCTTAGGCATCGATTTATTTTTCTTACACCCAGAGTACACTTTATCCCCTTTTCCATGTATCGTTAGATTCCACCCTATTTTATGTGATTACCCTTGCACCACCCACCCTCAACTTAGGCTTTTGGCCTAAGTCGAGGCGTACAATATCCAACCTATTACGAGGGCCACTTTTGGTAGCCACCCCTAAGTTTTTGCCTCAATCAAGGTGTACAATATTCAAGGAAGGACCATAACCAATTTTAGGATCTTGCATGTAACTAGGCTAGGTAACTTAGGTTTCTACAAAGAAAAGAGTACATGCAAGGCTTAAACATTGGGAATAAGGGATGGTTTACATATTTGGTTGGTTATTTAGGCTAAGTGGATTAATATGACCAACGACCTAAGATCCTTTCCTAACCAACTAACTACAGTGTAAGTTAGAGTAACAGGGCAGGTTCTGAATTGGAATACAACAAAAGAATTTAGCAAAGAAATCTCTCACACACATGGCACTGATTACACTATTAACATAGACTCTCAAATCATGCTTTTTATCACAAATAGAGCTCACTTATCAGAACAAGAACTTTTAAAAAATTAAACATGCATGGTTGCTATCTAGACGAACTGACAAATATTTTGGTGGGTATCATTTTTCACATAAAAACTAACATATGCCATAGACTTCTGTACTACATGGTACTAATACTACCTATACATCCTAAACTTTCTGGTTCAACAGAAAGTAAATACCCTTGGGGAAAAGGAACACATGCAAGTAAAACCATCGGATTCAAAATTTGGGATAGTTATAGGTCAAGGCTACTTAGACTTCACTTTGGCCTATAACTACCACATCCCCATTGAAAATACTTTACATTTTCCTCAATCCACAAAATATCATAATAAATCACAAGGGTCAAAAAACATACCTCGGTGCATAAGCGCCAGTCTTTAGCTGAGTCTGACCACCCTCAACTTGCCTGGTGGTCTCCTCGAAAGCAGGACCATGTCTGGAGGGTCTAACACCCCTCACCATCTCAATCTTATGTACTCACCGTGCCTTCTCATCCTGCATCGAGTGTAACTAGGTGAGCTCAAACTATTTCTCCACTATCATCCCCACCTCTAGTCTCACTACCTCAAGATTCTCTATGAAGGGCCTCTTTCCTAGGGAAAAGAGTGGTGTCTCATCAGGAGCAAATAAATCTACCACCATCATGGTAGGATCAATTAGTAGGAGCATAATTAGTGTTGCTTCTACTTCATCTTGGCTAGAGTTGTTGGATTTCTGTCCTAATGGTCGTCAAGTCTACAGGCTATGCTGAGCTGAGGCTCTGCTGTACTTGTCTCTTGAATGCAACAGTACGGTTGTCCATGGGTATGAGTCTCTCTTGAATAGCAGCCACAGTGTATGTGTGCGTATGAGCCTCAGCCTCTAAGATGGCCAAGCGAACCTAAGGCCGAATCTATTATAATAACCAAGTCAACTAAGACTTAATGAGAGCCTGCCTCTAGGCCATACCCTGGAAAGATGTTGCTGACAAATAAACCATGCTAGCAGGTGCTGTTAGAGTGGGAACGACCTCTAGGGCAGTAGTAGTAGGCCCTCTCTCGACATCATTCTCTGTTTGTAGGGCCCCTCAATAGTAGGAGCAGCAGTGGTGGTAGAAGATGGAGGCTCAAGCGGTGGCACTACGGCTGCAAGACCCCACATATGAGAAGTAGGAAACGTGCAAGAAATGAATCCTATAAATTTTCTAAATTGCCAGTTGTTACGAGTGGTTCTATGAGTTGTAAAAATTTCTATTGGTCATAAGTTGTGCTCATGGATTGATGGTCAGATTTAGTGAAATTTGTGATTTTTAGGGATTTAATGTACGACTTAGTAGACAACCCATGAAATTACTTACGAGCCGTAAGTCAGGTCGTAGAAGGAGATTTAGAGAAAGGTCTCTAATTCTCTAGAATAGTGTCACGACCCAAGCCTAGAGCCTAGGCGTGATAAGGTGCAAGAGGAACCTAAAAGGACCCCAAGCACGTCTCTTAGAACATCATTACACATCCTTGGTCGCAGAAGCAATAAAAGCAAGCATCAAGAGATAACAAAGTAGGACAATCAGGGCTAAGGGAAAGCACTTTCATATCATAGACATCAAGAATAATAGAGTCAAGGCTCTTAGCATAAATACATAATATGTCTAACAAACACCTCTAATACATAGAGAAGAATGAGGGACAAGACAAAGCAACTAGGCTCACCTTGATAGTCAAAATAGATAATAAAGAAGAATATCTCAATACATAATAAGAGTAACATAGACTAAAGTCCCCGAAGTGGAGGACTTACTACAAGCTTGAGTAGTATCGAACTAGCCACGTGGAGGAGAAGGATGATCAAATTGAGCACCAGTTCATACATGGTGATATCGTGTAGGCAAGAGTATGCGTTAATACATTTGAATGTACTAAGTTTGTAAGAAGCAATGCAATAAGAATTAGGCATCATAGTCAATATGCGTAACAATAGGCAATAGACATAATATAACAATATGACACGTATGATCAATTCATAAGTAAAATATGCTTAAGTAGCTCATGGTCATATAGGGTGTCATATGTGTAGAAGAGACCAAGTGAGATTTCCAAGGACAAACCCCTTGGTAGGTTAGTGATGATACCGCCCCATCACTTAGGTGGTGAGGTACAAACCCCTCACTAGGTTGGTGATGATGCCGCCCCATCACCCCGATGCAGAAGTAAAAACCCTTTACTAGGTTGATGAGTATAAACTCCTATCTAGGTTAGTGATGATGTCTCCCCATCACTAGGTGGAGAAGTACAAACCTTTCACTAGGTTGATGAGTACAAACCCCCATCTAGGTTATCTGGGTTCTTAGTCCCCCTGGAATAGGCATGGTCTAATGAAAAACTTTATATAAAATTTATCATATACGTAAGATCATTTCATCATCATATAGTCAATCATATCATATGTCATGCTTTGGACCTTCAATTCCTCATGAAACCATAACCGAACATTTTATCAAATAGTTAGAGGGTGTGTAATGCTAGTATAAAATCTTGAAATATCGAGATAAAATCATGCAAGAAAATCCTTTTTAAAACCATCAATCAACACCTTACAATACTCGCAATCAACATACATCAAAATCCCTTCTCAGATCTTACAACACACCAAAGATTTGTAGCTCAAAACATAGCAAAATAGTCACAATTTCATATATGTTTGATATAGTGTGCGGTGAATTTCATAATAAGCAAGACCCATTTGTATATCAACTTTAAATCATGCAATTTTAGGTAAAAGGAGGCTTGGGTATCACGGGTGAAAGGAACCCATGAAAGAAACCCACATACCTTAGCTTGGAGATGAACTTGGTGAAGATTGGGGATGGAGACTTGAAGCTTGAGGAAGAACCTTGAAGGAATACCTTAGCTTAGGATAAGGGTTTGGGACTTGAATTTGGGAGTGAAAATATAGCTAAGTGTTTGAGTGAGTATTGGGGAATGTTTAGGATGATATGAGGGTGAAATAAGGCTAAGTATAGGTAAAAACGCGTTTAGGAACACTTGGGCCCAAGGCCTAAAATCCTTGGACTGAGATAGAAATCATTGGAAAAAAAATACACAGTTCTACCTCTAGTCCGCAACGTGGACCTATCGCAAAGGATAAATTTACACTGGTCCGCAACAGCTGCATCTCGTGGCCCTATCGTGAATTGGTTTTTGAAATCAAAATTTTGAAAAATTGAAATTATGATTCAATTGCTCTAAAATCGGGGTTAGACCCTCACCCCCCTAATTATGACCCCCTGAACAAAAATATGAAGTTAGATTTTCGATATCACGCACAAATTTTGAGATATATGAAATTTAAAATTTTGAGCATTTCGAGGCAAATTTCAGGTACTTTTTAGGGTCATTTCAATATCTCCCCCTTGGGAACATTCGTCTCCGAATGTAGAAGAGTCGTACAAGACAAGAATGATCATAAACAAATCAGCCCCAATAATAATGCAACATTAATTTTAAAACACCATTTTCAAAATCTCAACATTAGTGTAAAATCATTGTAAACTTGCCAACTTAAACATGAATACATATGAATGTCATAGGGGCTTAAATGCGAGATTTGAAATCATATGGGGGATTGAGAATTAGTATCTTAGGCTTGAGTGGAGTGTAAAAGATAAGGATGCCAATTTTGCATGTCCGCTTCGGCCTCCCAAGTAGCACTTTCAATTTGTTGGTTTCTCCATAGGACCTTAACGGATGCCACCTCATTGTTCCTCAATCTCTTCACTCCAAATTATGAATCGCTACCTCCTTATAAGTCGAGTTACCCTTAACATCACCCAAAACATCAAGAGGCACAATTACATTAGGATCACCAACATATTTTCTCAACATAGAGACATGGAACATCGGATGAACCAAATTCATTTAACTAGGCAACTTCAATTCATAAGCTACTTTTCCAACCCTCTTTATCACCTCATAAAGACCAACATATCTTGGACTCAACTTTGCCTTTTTACCAAAATGGACCACACCTTTCAGTGTAGAAACTTTCAAATAGACTTGATCAGCTACTTTGAATTCAAGGTCTCTCCTTCTCACATCGACATAGGATTTTTGATGACTTTGGGCTGTCTTCAATCCCTCCCTAATCATCCTAACCTTCTCAAGAGCTCCATAACTAGACCAGGTCCCAATAAAGCCATCTCTCTAACCTCAAACCAACCAACCAGTGATCTACAACGTCTCCCATATAGAGTCTCAAAAGGAGTCATACTAATGCTAGAGTGATAACTATTGTTTTATGCAAACTCAATCAAAGAAAGATGGTCATCCCAACTACCCCTCAACTCCAATGCACATGCTCTTACCATATCTTCAAGGGTTTGAATTGTCCTTTTGGCTTGGCCATCCATTTGAGAGTGGAAGGCCGTACTAAGGTGATACCTTTGTACCAAGACTTCTTTGAAAAGACTTCCAAAAGTGTGAAGTGAATTGTGATCCATGATCCTACGTGATAGAAAAAGGAACCCCATGTAACCTCATTAACTCATGGATGTACAACCTTGCATACTCTTAAGCCCCATATGTGGTCTTAATCGGTAAAAAGTGGGTCGATTTCGTCATTCTATCAACCACCACCCAAATGGAATCAAAACCTTTTCTAGTCTTAGGCAAACCAACCACAAAATCCATATTAATCACCTCCCACTTCCAAGAGGGAATCTCTATCCCTTGGGTTAGGCCATCCGATCTTTGATGTTCGGCATTGACTTGTTGACAACTATGGCAACTGAAAATGAATTTGGCAATGTCCCTCTTCATGCCTCCCCACCGATACACATCTCTCAAGTCTCTATCATTTTGGTGGACCCGGAGTGGATAGAAAAACAAGAATTATGGGCCTCATTAAGGATCTTCTCTCTCAAACCATCAATACAAGGCACACACAACCTACCTTGGTACCTAAGGGCACCATCTCCGCTTTGGGAGAAAACCTCTACTTTGCCCTCTTTCACCAAGGCCTTTAATTCAAGCAAGGAGGAGTCAAGATCTTGTTTTGCTATCACCTCATCTACCAAAGAAGACTTAGACCCATCAACAACTATAACACCATCATCACCAACCTTCTCCAATCTAACCCCCAATCTAGCCAATTGATATACCTCCCTAGCCATCTCCTTATCACTACCATCAACATGGGCTACGCTACCCATAGACACCCAACTCAAGGCATCTGCCACTATATTTGCCTTACCGAGATGATAGTGCACACTCATGTCATAGTCTTAGAGAAGTTCTAACCATCTCTTTTGCCTCAAGTTGGGGTCTTTTTGAGTGAAGACATACTGGTGGCTCTTGTGATTGGTGAATACAGTAACATGCACCCTATACAAGTAGTGAAGCCAAATCTTTAATGCAAACATAATGACGGCTAACTCTAGATCATGGGTAGGGTAGTTCCTTGCATGTACCTTCAGTTGTCTAGAAGCATAAGCTATGACCTTACCATTTTGCATCAACACACAACCCAAACCAACACGGGAAGCATCACAATATACCACAAATCTCTCAAGCCCATTCGGTAGTGACAATATAGGAGTAGACACAAACATGTCTTTCAATGTTTGGAAGCACTTCTCACACCCATCGGTCCACACAAACTTAACCTTTATTTGAGTCAATTTTTTCACAGGGGAAGCAATGGAGGAAAAGCCATTCACAAACCTTCTATAATAACCCGCTAGGCCCAAGAAGCTCTTAATATTCGACAAGGTTAATGGTCTAGGCCAATTTCTAATCACATCAATTTTTTTATTATCCACTTTACACCATCCCCCGACACCTCATGACCCAGGAATGCAACCTCCTTCAAAAAAAATTCATACTTGTCATATTCGACATGCAATTTCTCCTCCATCAGTATTTGCAACACAACCCTCAAATGCCCTATATGCTCTTCTCTACTATGTGAACAGACAAAATGTCATCAATGAAGATCACAATAAAGGAATCAAGGTAAGGTTTGAATACACTATTCATTAGGTCCATGAAGATGGCTAGTGCATTAGTCAACCCAAATGACATCACAAAAAACTCATAGTGCCCATATCTAGTCCGAAAGGCCGTCTTAGGAATATCAAATTCCCTCACCCTCACTTCATGATACCTGGATCGAAGATCAATCTTAGATAAATAGCTAGACCCATGCAATTGGTCAAACAAATTGATATGCTGTTAAAATATAACACATTTGGTGCCTGAAATAAAGAATTTTGTGAGTTCTTAAAGCGACTTTTTAGTGTTTTGATGTGTTTTTATGTTAATTTTGCAAAAAGTTAGGTTGACATGATTTTGAAGAAAAGCTGCAGATTTTGGTGATGCATAGGCCATAGGGCCAACCTACAAGTCATAGCTCATGCTACAGTTGTAGGTTGTATCATAGCAAGAATCAAAGACTAAAAATTAGAAATCTGCCAAGTGAAGGTCATCCATACGAGCTCAGCCTATGAGTCATAATACACACTACAACTCGTATAAGTGGGCTCGTAGTAAGAATTAGAGAGCCAAAATGGTGACCAAAAACTGAAGACTATAACTACGAGACAAATATACGAGTTGTAGCCCAAACAATGACTCATACCTATGGGTCATATCAATTCAGTCCAAGATGCCAAGAACCTTATACAAGACCCCAACTATGACTCGTAGGTCATTTTACGAGTCATAATGCGAGACTTATCAACTGCCAGCTATCTTTTCTATGTAAATTCTAGGGTTATTTTGTAAACAACATGTATAGCTTAAGTTAGGTTGAGAAAATTTAACGAGTAGACATTTTCACATTTCATTTTGAAGCTCTTCTTAGGTTTTTAGTGTAGATTATTGTTCTCTATTAGAAAACCCATTTTGGGGATTCGAAATCTTGCCTTGTACTCATTGTTGATCAATCAAGCTTGTGTGTTTGCAACTTGTGGTGCCTATCTCCTTTATTGTTATTGGTGAAACTCTCAACTATGTCTATTATACGCATTCTTGTGCGTTTTGCTTTATACATGAGTAGCTAAACACCCATAACTTGGGGTTGTGGGTACCATGGGTATTTGACTTGAAATAACCTAGTTTTCTTGCATTTCTATGATTGGGCTTTGGCATGTATTATGTATTTCCCATCATTTTTATTGTTGTTTGGTGGTGGCCAACACCAAACTCCGCTATTATCAGGATTCCGACCAAGGTAGTGACGAATAGGAAAAGAGAAGTGGATGACATAATTTGGTTGATGTGTTCCCATCTAATCGACCAAACCTGACCAAGGGGAGGTTAACTGGGACTATTGGTAACAGTTAGTTGGCACGCCATGGTGGCCGACCAAGCGGCATGGTGAAATTCGACCTTCACCTTCACAATAGGGCTAGAAGAACCTAAGTTACCATCCTACATGTGACTCACTAATTATAGTTATGTATCTAGGGTAATCAAGTCGATGAATCATGTGGAACATAATTCCCAAGTTGTCCCCAAAATTGAGCGTTTCCTTGCATTTTAATTAGTTTCTATTTTATTTTGTTTTTGAATCCCAACCCCCCCACTTTAGAGATTGTAGTCATAAATACTTGAAATAATTAGTAGTGAAGTCTTATAGTCAAAGCCCTGTATTCCCTGTGGATTCGACCCTAACCTAGGTTAGGTTAATTACTGATAGCGACCACTTTCTTGTTGAAGCGTGACCATCAAATCTATCACGAATCATCAATTCTTTGAAGAGGATATCTATTCTTTATAGTGACCCTATTGAGTTGCCGGTAGTCAATGCACATTCTACGTGACCCATCCTTCTTCTTCACAAATAACACCGGAACACCTCAATATGACTGACTAGGTCTAATAAATCTTTCTCCAACAAATCTTTCAATTATTCCTTTAACTCCTTCAACTCCGCTGGGGCCACACGGTAAGGGGGAATGGAGATAGGTTGAGTATCGGGGAGGAGGTCTATACCAAAATCTACTTCCCTTTTGGGAGGAACACCGGGAAGGTCATTTGGGAAGAGATCAAGGAACTCATTTACAATTGGAACCAACTCTGTAGGAACGACCTTGGAATCCATATCCCCTACCCTCACAAGAAGATAGAGACACCCCTAATAGATCAACTTACGAGCTTTAATGCAAGAGATGAACCTACTCTTGATCACCACATCATGACTCTTCCACTCAAGGACAGGTTCATTTGGGAATTTGAATTTGATCTTACGGGTTCAACAATCTATAGAGGCATAGTATGCATGCAACCAATCCATCCCAAGTATGATATCAAAATTCACCATTTCCAACTCAACAAGATCACACGGCAATATCTTATGCAAAGTGCAAATGGGACAATTTCTATAAACCTTTGTAGCAACAATATATTCACCAATAGGAGTAGACACCTCATAAGACTCACACAACAATCCGGGCTCAACATGAAACTTTTTGGCAACAAAAGGGGTAACAAATGAAAGAGTGGCACTCGGATCAATCAATACATTCCCATCAAAATCAAGGACTTTTAACATCTGGTGATGACACCAGGAAACTCTTCAATCCCTTGCCTCCCTTGGAGAGCATAGAACTGATTGTGCCTTGGGGATCCACCTTGTTGACCACCTCTCCCCAAAGGAACCACATTTGCACCCCGATCCTTGCCATAGTTTGTTGGACAATCCATCCTTTTGTGACCAAGCTCCCCACAATCAAAGCATGCATTAGAACCCTTCAAACACGGGCCCCTATGTCTCCATGTAGGACACATGTAGGACACACATCAAAATGAGCCACAAAACCAACACCTTGAGTCCTAGGGATGCCAATGGCAGACCTCCTATTAGTAGCATGATGAGACCCGTGGCCTTGATAGAACCGGCCACCCCTTTGTAACTTACCCCCAAGATAGGCCCTCTTGGCCTCATGCCCTCCTCTCATTCTTAATTTCTCCTTCTCCATTTGCTAGGCATAGGTCATCAACCGAGACAAGTCCATGTCACTAATTAGCATGGCGGACCAGCATTCTTCACTTACCAAGTCGGAGACCCCCATCACAAATTTATTCATCCTAGATATAGGATCGGTCACCAAATGAGGAGCATACTTTGAAAGTTGATTAAACTTGAGGGCATAGTCCCTCACAGTCATAGCACCTTGTTTCAAGTTCATAAACTTTGCCAACTTAGCTTTCCTAAGCTCAAGAAGGAAAAACCTATTAGGAAAAGCCAATTTGAACTCCTCCCAAATCACCATATTATTAATTCCCTTCTCACCCTTCTATTGATCATACCATATTTAGGCTACCCCTTTGATTTGGTACGTCACCAACTTCGCCTTTTCATTCGGCCTAACACCAATGATATTTAAGATTTTGTAAATCTCATCAATGAACTCTTGTGGATCTTCATCAACCTTTGATACACAAAACACCTGAGGATTCATCCTCATGAAGTATCTTATCCTAGCTCCCGAGGAAGTAGCATGAGGGGCTTGGGCCCCTTGGTTGACTTGGTTGGCCACAATTCAGGCAAGTATTGTGAGAGCATCCCGAAGCTCACTATTGGTAAGTTACTCCTCGAGAGTTTGGGCCCTTCTTCCTCGAATGTTTGGCATGATCTAGCATAGCAAAGAACAATCGTTAGGGGGAAAAACTTACCACAAATCTACAGCATGTTTGGCATGATCTAGCCTAGCAAAGAACAATCGTTAGGGGGAAAACTTACCACAACTCTATAACACGACTTAAAACATAAAGAAGGGAAATATTTTTTAAAACATCTCACAGCCTCCTACTCATAGTCATGACATATTTCACAACTACAAATAGGACTCTAATCAACGCGGTGTGTTGGACTCTGAGGATCAATCAACCTAGTGCTCTGATACCAAGTTTGTCACGACTTAAGCCTAGGGCCTAGGCATGACATAGTACAAGGGGAACCCAAAAGGACTCTAAGCAATTCTCTTAGAACATCATTACACATCCTTGGTCGCAAAAGCAATAAAAACAAGCATCAAGATATAATAATATGGGACAACTAGTCCTAAGGGAAACCACTTTCGTATCATAGACATCAAGAACAATAGAGTCAAGGCTCTTAGCATAGATACATAACATATCCAACAAACACCTCTAATACATAGATAATAGCATGGGCCAAGAAAAAGCAATCGGGCTCACCTTGATAGTTAAAATAGAAAATAAAGAAGAGTATCTCAATACATAATAAGAGCAACATAGACTAAGCTCCTAGAAGCGAAGGACTCACCACAAGCTTGAGTAGAATTGAACTAGCCACGTGAATGAGGAGGATGATCAACTTCCGCACCAGTTCCTACATGGTGATGTCATGTAAGCAAGAGTATGCGTTAGTACGTTTGAATGTACTAAGTTTGTAGGATACAATGCAACAAGAGTTAGGCATTATAGTCAATATGAGTAACAATAGGCAATAGGCATAATATAAAAATATGTCTTGTATGATCAGTGCATAAGTAAAACATGTTTAAGTAGTTCAAGCTCATATAGGGTATCATATGTGTAGAAGAGACCAAGCTAGATTTCCAAGGTAGAATCGCCTCGGTAGGTTAGTGATGATGTTGCCCCATTATTTAGGTAGTGCGGTACAAACCCCTCACTAGGTTAGTAATGATGCCGCCCTATCACCCCAGTGGAGAAGTACAAACCGTTCACTACGTTGATTAGTACAAACCCCCGTTTAAGTTAGTGATGATGTCGTCCTATCACTTGGTGGAAAGTACAAACCCCCATATAGGTTATCTGGGTTCATAGTCCCTCCAGATTGGGCATGGTCTAATGTAACACTTTATATAAAATTTATCATATACATAAGCTCATTTCATCATTATATAGTTAATCATATCATATCTCTTGCTTCGGACATTCAATTCCTCATGCAACCATAACCAGATATTTTATCAAACATTAGAGGGTGTATAATGCTAGTATAAAACCATGAAATCTAGAGATGAAATCATGCAAGAAAATATTTTGTAAAACCATCAATCAACACCTTGCAACACCCTCAAGCAACATATATCAAACCCCTCCTCAAATCTTATAATGGATCAAAGATTTGTAGCTCAAAACATAGCAAAATAGTCACAATTTCATATAGCTTTAAGAAAGTATACACTGAATTTCATAATAAGCAAGACCCATTTGTAAATCAACTTTAAATCATGCAATTTCAGGTAAAAGGAGGGTTGGGCATCATGGGTGAAAGGAACCTATGAAAGAAACCTACATACCTTAGCTTGGAGATGAACTTGGTTAAGATTAGGGATGGAGACTTGAAACTTGAGGAAGAACCTTGAAGGAAAACCATAGCTTAGGATGAGGATTTGGGACTTGAATTTGGGAGTGAAAATATGGATAAGTGTTTGAGTGAGTATTGGGGAATGTTTAGGATGATATGATGGTGAAATAAGGCTAAGTATAGGTAAAAACATGTTTGGGAACACTTGGGCCCAAGACCTAAAAGCCTTGGACCGAGATAGAAATCACTGGCAACAAGAACACAGGTCCACGACGCGGACCTATCATGAAGGAGAAATTTACACTAGTCCACAATAGTTCTGCATCGTGGCCCTGTCAAAGATCGATTTTGGACATTAAAATTTTGGAAACTTGACATTATGATTCGATTGCTCTAAAATCGGGGTTAGACCCTTTTCCCCTTAATTTTGACCCCCTAAACAAGAATATGAAGTCGGATTTTCTATATCGCACATGGATTTTGAGATATATGGAATTTAAATTCTGGGCATCTGAGGCACATATTTGGGCACTTTTTGGGGTCGTTTCAAATAGCATCAAGCGAGACCCTATCTATGCCCGTTGAATAGACAACAACCTATAAATGGGTCTCGTGATCCTATCTAGTGGCTTTATATGGGAAGTCCCTATCAAGCCTAGGGCTTAGACGTGACATGGCGAATAGGGAACCTGAAGGAACCCCAAAAACAAGCCTCTTAGTATATTAATCACACATCCTTGGTCATGGAAGCAAAATAATAACAACAAGAGATATGAATAGGGGAAACGAGACTAAGGGAAGTCTCTGATAATCATAATACATTCAAGAGTCAAGCTCATAGCATAAATACATCAATTATCCAACAACACCTCTAACATAGATTGGAGTAGGGGCCAAGACACTTTCTGGGCTCACCCTCATAATAACAAGTGCTCAACATGAAGAAATCTCAACATAGAAAGAGTAGTAAAGATAGTGTCCTCGGACTTGAGGACTTACCAAGGCTTATCTCCAAAGCATCGAACTAGCCACGTAGAGGATGATCAAGAGGTGCTCCAGTCCCTACATAGTAATATCATGCAGGTATAGAGTATGCGTTAGTACGTTTAAATGTACTAAGTATATAGGATACAATGCAACAAGACATAAGAAAACATAGTCAAAATGCATAATCATAAGCAATGGATAAGTATAATATAATATGACATGCATGATCAATACTTGAAGTGAAATATTCTTGTAAATCATATAACTTGCAAAATATATATTACATGTGTGAGAAGAGACCATAACCAACATAAAGCAAGTGAAATACTACTTGGAATCCAAGGCATGTCATCCCCTTGAAAGGTGATCGAGGTATCTTCCTCTCAACAAGGTGATTGGTCATGTCAACCCCCCAACAATGTGGTCGAGGTATCCACCCCTCAACATGGTGATTGGGCATGTCACCCCCCAATAAGGTGGTCAAGGTATCTATCTCTCAACATAGTGATTGAGCATGTTACCCCCCAGACAAGGTGATCGAGGTATCCACCCCTCAAGGTGGTGATTGGGCATGTCACCCCCTGATAAGGTGATTGAGGCAAGTCACCCCCTCAACAAGGTGATTGGGCATGTAAAACCCAAACAAGGTGTGGTCTACTTGCAACACGATATATACTTTTTATGAATTCAATGCATACATGCAAGCCCTTTCATCATAAAATCACTTCATTTGTAAACCATGTAATAGATCATCAATTTATTGAGAATCCTTGTCAAGACATTTTATCAAACACCTTGTGGGTGTTTAATGCTAGTTCAAAATCATGCAATTCAAGAGTGAAACATTATGAGGAAACTCAATGTAAATCAACTCACCAACATTTAGTAAAATCCTCATGTAAAGATACTCTGAAACCTATCATCAAATCTCATAATAGGTCATAGTTTCATAGCTCAAAGCATACATAGTCTCAATAGACAAATCAATTCATAGTATAAGCTTGAAATAGATAGGCATACATAATCAATCAACATTTCATGAAATCCTAGAGTAATTTATAATCAAAATCTATAATAAGAGATACCCATAGATGATATAACTTGAAAACATATAATTTTCATAGAAAGGGAGATTGGGCTCCATAGGTGAAAGCACCCAATGGAAACCTACATACCTCAAACTTGAATTTTCTTGAGTTGAGCTTGAAGAGAATCCTTGAGTTCCAAAGTTAGGCTTGAAATCCTTTAATTTGAATGAGATATTTGGTTAAGTCTTGGAGAGGTTCTTGAGAGGACCTTGAGTGATATAGTGTTGAAAATTGGTTAAGTATAGGTGTTTTCACTCATAAGTGGGTATGGGGCTATGACCCCAATGCCCTTGGCCGAGATAGAAGCACTAAGGAAGATAATACACTGGTCCGCGCCCTTGGCACAGCGTGAACCAGACACAAACTCATTCCAATACTGATCCGTGCCCCTGGCGTATCGTGACCAGGACACGGATGGCCACTGGAAATAAAAAATTAGCAAAAATTATTCTTCTCTATAGGTTCTCTAAAATCTGGGTTATATCAATTTCCCAATTAATTTTACCCACTGATCGAGAAGATGAAGTCAGACTTTTGATATCACGCATGGATTTTGAGATATATGGAAATTATGATTAGAGGCATTTTTGAAGAACATTTTTGGGGCCTTTCAATATCTCCCCCTTGGGAACATCCGTCCCTGAATGTCAAAGAAATGTACAAAAGAGAATTAATCGTGAAGATTTCAGCCCGACATGAATGCAACAAATGTACTTAAACATCATTTTCAAAAATATCTACATCAATGTCAAAAATCACCATAAACTTGTCAACATAAACATGAATGCATGAAAAATGACATGCAGGATGAAACTTAAGACTTGAAATCATATAGGGGACTTAAATTATACCTTAGGCTTGAGTAGAGTGGAATAGTTGTGGATATCGCTTTCTCATGTCCGCCTTAGCTTCCCATGTGGCACTTTCAACTTGTTGGTTCCTCCGAAGGACCTTAAGGGAAGCTACAACTGTTTTTCTCAACCTCTTCACTTGTCTATCCAAAATCTCCATTGGGACATCCTTATAAGTCAAATTATCTTCTACAACACCCATAACACCAAAGGCACTACCGCACTTGGGTTACCCACACACCTTCTCAACATGGACACATGGAAGATCGGATGAACCATATTCACCTCCATAGGCAACTCTAACTCATAAGAAACCTTACTCACTCTCCTTAAAACTTTATAAGGACCCATAAACCTTGGGCTTAATTTCCTCTTCTTGCCAAACTAGACCACACCTTTCATGTGTGAGACTTCAAATAAATGCAATCACTAACATTAAACTCAAGATCTCTTATCCTCATATCGGAATAGGACTTTTGTCTACTTTGGGTTGTTTTCACTCTATCCCTTATCAACCTCACCTTCTCTAAGGCTTCCATGACCTAATCCGGACCTAGCAAAGCTATTTACCCCACTTCAAACGACCTAACTGGGGATCTACAACGCCTACCATAGAGAGCTTCAAAAGGAGCCATACCAATGCTTGCGTGGTAGCTATTGTTGTAAGCAAATTCAACGAGTAAAAGATGTTCATACCAACTATCCTTAAACTCGAAAACACAAGCTCTTAGCATATCCTCAAGAGTTTGGATAGTCCTTTCAACTTGACTATCTATTTTAGGATGAAAATACATGCTAAGTTTAACCTTGGTACCAAGACCTCTTTGGATGGGCCTCCAAAAGTGAGAAGTGAATGAGCACCATGATCCAAAATAATAGACATGGGCACCCCATGAAAGCTAACCAACTCATGTTTATACAACTTGGCATAATCTTTTGCACCATAAGTAGTTTTGATCGGTAAGAAATATGCCGACATTTGTCATTCTATCCATAACAACCCAAATAGAGTCAAGACGTTTCCTAGTCTTAGGCAACCCAATCACAAAATCCATATTGATCTCTTCCCACTTCCAAGTAGGAATTTCTATGTCTTGGGCTAGGCCACCGACCTTTGATGTTCGGCCTTCACTTGTTAGCAATTGTGACATCCGAATATGAACTTGAGAATATCTCTCTTCATGCCACCCCACCAATACATCTCCCTTAAGTCCCTATGCATCTTTGTAGACTCGGGGTGGATGGAACAGGAAGAATTATGGGCCTCCTTCAAGATCAGTTCTCTCAAATCACCCATATTTGGCACACATAGTCTACCTTGGTACCTGAGGGCACCATCTCCCCCTTTGGGAGAAAACTTCCACTTTACCATCTATCACCAAGGCCTTCAACTCATACAAGGCAGCGTTAAGATCTTGTTTAGCCATTACCTCATCAATCAAGGAAGACTTAAAACCATCAACAACCACTACACCACCATTATCGACTTCATCCAACCTAATGTCACAGCCCAAAGTTCCGTTAGGGTGGACTGGCACCCGTTGCCGGTAAGGCTCGGGAGAACCAAACTGTATCTATGCACTTTCTATGCATATTATAAGGGATCTCTACATTTGACACACCTTTAAGAAGATAAACAGTGATAACAAGCCAAAAGGAAATCCATATGACTAGGCCGTTGGGGCCCCGGTGTCTAAAGTACGAGACATGACCACATTTTAATTTACATAGTCTATAAAGCCTCTAGATAAGAGAAAGCATCTGATAGGGGTCGGGATAGGCCCCGTCTCAACTAACTATACAATATAAACATAAGTTGTAGACATAAACAAAGCCCCGAAGCAACCTGGAGCTTGGTATCAACAACTGGATGTCCTGTACTCCTACTGGGGAAATCTACTAGCACCTGTACCTACAACATGAAATGCAGGTCCCCCGTAAGGGACGTCAGTATGAGATAATGTACTGAATATGTAAGGCAGGATATACTGTATGTGAAGTAACAACTCAAATGAAACCATACACTGGTTTAAGATTAGAGACCACCTTTGATTATACTTTAGAATCATGTACTTTATGTTCTTTATATCACTTTACCTTTACTGTATAATATGTGCACAACTGTAATACAAATGACCAACTAATCAGTGGTGAAACTCTATCAGGATCATCCCTGGCTAGGTTCTTCCTTCCCATTGGGCTACCACTCGTGATAGGATCGTCCCTGGCTAGGTGATTCTACCACCCCTCGGGCTACCACCTATCAATAAATAATATATCAGGATCGTCCCTGGCTAGGTTCTTCCTTAACCCCTCAGGCTACCACCCGTGATAGGATCATCCCTGGCTAG
>JAOTQR010113858.1:0-25351 GCA_025774065.1 Solanum ossicruentum | reverse complement strand
TCCCACCCCTACCCCCACCCCTTCCCTTCAAAAAAAGAATTTAAATACTTATACTCTAAAAGATGTTTTGTACTCTCTAACTACAAATATTTTTCTAAGAGATATTTTTTCTAAAAGATATTTTGTACTCTCTAACTAAAAATAGATTTTTTTTTTCCTAGGTTGTTATTTGCTTATTTCTTAGAAATACGACTCTTATAATACTTTAAAGCAGAGGATTTTTGCGCATTCTCAAGCAAGTTTGTTATTTTAGTGTTTGTTTTTGTGATTTTTCAGGAAAAATGAAAAATGACTAAGGCATGGAGAAATGGATGAACTATAGGAAAAGGGATGAAAAAGATCTTAGTGGTGAGCATAAGGAGAAAAAATGGAACCATGTGTGGGCACAGAGAGACCTACACGGCTTGTGTACTTCCACACGGACCATGAGACCCATCGTGGCCTCACACTTGGTGGTTGATGGCAGTGAAAAGGAGCGAAAGGGGGCGCAGGAAATTAAGGCATGTCCTATGGCACATTTCATGGATCGTGGAAAGCAAGACGGATCGTGCCCCCTGCTGTCAAAGTGACGTAAATGCAAATAACCATCAAAAATCATGCACAACTAACAAGTAGCGGCTGACAAGGCCTGTCATGGGCCGTGGTAATGATGGAAATCATGAAAAGTTGAAGGCGGATGAATGGTCCATTTCATGGGCCATCAATAGCCACATAGGCCATTACCTGCACGTGAAGAGTGATGCAGCAAAGCAAGTGTTGAAGGCCGATTGACGGTGCGTCAACCGTCTCACGAGTCGTGAGGTGCCCGTGTCCATATTGATGGGATTTTTCCTATTTTAAATCAGATTAGATTTTTCTTGTATATAAATAGTACTTTTATTTTGTTTTAAGTTAGTCTTAGACGGCTGGAGATAGAAAACTCAAGAAAATACTATTTTGCTTGTAATTCCATTGAATCTTATGGATTTCTACTATCTTATTCAAGATTGTGATCCGTGGATTCTCTAATTCTTCAATAGTAAGTTCTTTATTATGATTGTGGGTTAACTTTCATGAACATGCTAGGCTAAACCCACAACTAGGGTTGTGGGAACAATGACAAATCTATAAGATATATGAATATGGGGTAAATCTTGGGATTGACTACCGTATATATCGTAGTAATCTTCATTATAATTTCTTCCTTGATGAATTGACGCATTAGGGTAAGCGCCTTTATTCATTACATGCTTGAAAGGGATGTTTTGATTAGGAAAATAGTTCTACGATGGAAATTCGAGATTTTTAACCTAGTCTAAGTACTTGAGACCAAAAGGTGAAAGTATTCCGAGATTGACAACAAGGGTTAGTAAGTATACATTCTGAGACTGAAAGGTGATGAATGATATGCAACTAAGAAGGACCGAGAGGTAAATTAGATGTTACATAACTTGTTAAATTTGTATATATAATCTTGAACGAGTTTACCACTAGATTTGACTATCGCATTAGATGTCATGGGGAACACAATCCTAGCTTCGCATTAATTGTCTAAAATCCAGTTCTCTTTGCACTCATTTGTTACTTTATTTTAGTAAGTTAGTTTATAAAAACCAAAATCTCCCCATTTACTTTATGCGCTTTTATTTCGGGAATAGATATTACATCTAAAAACGATGCTAATAGATTTATTCTCACGCATTCCATGTGGGATTGACCTCAACTCTGGTTGAGTTCTATATTTGATCAACGACCACTTTACTATTCCTTTTGGAGTATAAATTTGGGCGTATCAAATTTTGGCGCTATCATCGGGGAATACAACGAAGTAATAATCTATTAGTTGTAATTTTTAGTTTGTAATACTAGTCCCTAATTTTACTTTTGTTTCTTATTTTTGTTTCTTGGTAGGGAGCTAGCGTTGCATGCCAAATACCCAAAGTAAGGGTGAAGCACTTGTTCCCTATGATCCCAAGCTTACTAAATCAATCTGTAGAATGAATGCCCAAGAATGCGAAACAACTAAACAGAGAGAGTTGGCTGTGAGCCCCACAGGTGGGGGAAACGACGGTCTGGGTGATGATGACAATGCTGGCAATGAGGTACCACTAGTAGCACCACTTAGACAAGTACTATTGCCCGGTATAAGACCCCAAGTGCCTCAGCCTCCCCAAGCAGTGAATGATGATGATGAGGGTGCTGGGACCACTAGGGCAATTGTACTTCCCCCACTGCCCGTAAGTGTTAATTTTACTATCACTAGCACTATGTTGCAGATGCTACAGTTGAAAGGGTTGTACAGCGGAGCAGCAACTGAGTATGCAAATCAACATGTCCTAAACTTTTTGGCGATATGTCAATCGTCTGAGATTCCAGCAGTCAGTCAGTAGGCAATTAGGTTGTGGTTATTCTCATTGTCTCTTTCGGTGCTGTGACTAAGTGGCTGAATGAGTTTCCACATGACTCCATCCGCATTTTGCAAGAGTTAAAGGAGGCATTCTTCGAGAGGTTCTTTCCACATCAAGACAACTAAAAATCACAGATGATATTGGGTCTCACAATCAACTTCCGAATGAAGCACTACATGAGACTTAAGAGAGATTCAGATAGAAGCTTAAGCAGTTCCTAGATCATCTCCTCATAGATGAGAATTTGAAGGCAATCTTCTACAGGTCCTACAATTTTGTGACAAGGCCTACCATTATTACTGCTTATGGGGGATCATACATGTTTAGGACTTTCCCAAACATAGTGGTGATCTTAGATCAGGTGGCCAAACACAACAGGGCATGGTATACTACAAATGGAGACTGTTCAGGGCCCGTCTTTGAGATGACTGTGGAACAACGATGGAAGGAGGAGGAATTGAATTAATACATGGGCCACATGAAGACCCAACTAGACTTGCTGGCAAAGCGATTCTTAGACGGAGGCGCAGAAAAGGTAAAAGTTGTACGCACAATGCCCAGGTACGATGATCAAGTTTATAATTATGATGAGGAGGCAAACTTCTTAGGCAGCCAAGGTGGTTACCAACTATTCAACGCCAGTAATCAAGGTTGAAACTATGATCGTGATCATAACTATCAAGGAAACTGGCAGAACAGAGATGACTAAAGGAATCATGAGTGTCAGAATGATAGTGGTGGAAAATCAAATTTAGAAGAGATGATGGCAAAAGTGCTTGACAAAGTTGAGTCCATCAAGGTAGGGATGCAAGTTATAAAAAGGGAGATGTCCAATGTTCAGCAGCTGGTCAACTCGTATTCCACCTCGATCAAGCAACTAGAGCAGCAATGGGGTACTTGTCAGCATCAATAAATCAGATAAAAGTTAGGTCACTTCGTAGTGACGCTATTCAGAACCCAAAAAATGATGGTCATTGCATGACAGTAACCACGAGGAGTGGTAAGGAACTTTCTGACCCTGTTGTACCCAGTAATGCAGGTATAGATGAAGCTAAAGGCAAGATGCCTAATTCCGTGGAGGTACATATTGATGATTTGAGTGAAGAAGCTGAGGTGACACCAAGAAAGCCGGAGGTTACTAAAGAGGTGACACCAGTAGTGACTCAACTTCTGCCAGCCATTCCTAGGCCATCACCATCATTCCCACAGAGGTTGCAAAAGAAGGTTGAAGATGCATGTTTAAGAAGTTCTTGTCCATGTTAAAAGAGATATCAGTGAACATCCCTCTAGTAGAGGCACTTGAGCAGATGTCGAGCTACGCTAAGTTCATAAAAGACTTAGTGACTAAGAAGAGGACAGCCACGATCGAGCCAATAAACAATCTCCACCACTATAGTGCCATTTCCACAAGATCTCTTGTAGAAAAGAACGAAGATCCAGGAGCCTTCACTATCCCGTGTACCATAGGAGAATTTGACTTTGCAAGAGTTCTCTATGATCTGGGTGCAAGCATCAAGTTGATGCCACTGGTAGTTTATAAGTAGCTGGGCTTATAAGCCCCTACGCCAACTACAATGTGGCTACTCATGGAAGACAGATTGGTGAAACGGCCCATGGGGATTTTATGTAATGTCCTGGTCCATGTGGCCAGGTTCATCATTCCTGCAGACTTTGTCATTCTGGACTGCCAGGTGGATTTTGAGTTTCCTATCATCCTTGGGAGACCATTTCTGGCTACTGGCAGGGCATTGGTAGATATAGAGCGAGGGGAGCTGACTTTCAGAATCAATACTGAAGAGCTAAAATTTAGTGTGTGTGCTGTAATGAAGAGACCTAAAGAGGTGGTTGTGACGTCTATCTTAGATGTGGAAGATAATTGCCTTTCTGAGGTCCAACTTAAGGAAAGAATGAGCATAGACACACTAGTGGAGATGTTGATGAACTTCCCAGAGAATGGTATTAGTGGGTATGCAGACACCGTGAATGTGTTGCAAGGTAGGGAACCAAGCCATTTGTCCCTAGAAAGCTGGACTTAGACCTGCAGAACAGGTCTACACTGCTAGCTAAATCTTCCATCGAGGAACCTCTAGTTGTGGAGCTCAAGGAGCTGCCCCAGCACCTAAGGTATGTATTCTTGGGCACTGGCAAAACTCTTCCTGTGATTGTGGCTACAAATCTCTAGGAAAACTAGGTCGAGGCATTGTTGGGGATCCTCTTAACGTTCAAGCGAGCTATTGGTTGGACCATTACAAATATCATAGGGATTCCTCTAGGGATATGCACGCACAAGATCAAATTAGGGATAATTGTGTGCCCAGTATTGAGCACTAGCGCAGGCTAAACCCACCTATGCAAGAGGTTGTGAAAATGGAGATCATCAAGTGGCTAGATGCTGGGGTGATATACCAAATTTATGTGGGTCAGTCCATTGCAGTGTGTGCCAAAGAAAAGGGGCTGACAGTGGTGGATAATGACAAAAATGAGTTAGTCCCTTTGAGACCTATGGTTGGATGGCGAGTGTGCATGGACTACTGAAAACTGAATAGATGAACCTTGAAGGACTATTTCTCCATGCCCTTCATGCACCAGATGTTAGACAGGTTGGCAGGTAGAGTATGGTACTGCTTCTTGGATGGGTACTCATGCTACAATCAGATATCCATAGCCCTAGAGTATCAGGAGAAGACTGCATTCACTTACCCTATAGGACGTTTACCTTCAAAAGAATGCCTTTCGGGCTATGCAATACCCCAGCCACCTTCCAGCACTGTATGATGTCGATCTTCTCCTACATAGTTAAAGGAACCCTTGAGGCATTTATGGATGACTTCTCTGTAGTGGGTGATTCCTTTAACGCTTGTCTGTCGAATCTTAGCAGGGCACTATAGCATTGTGACGAGGGTAATTTAGTAATAACTTGGGAGAAATGCCACTTCATGGTCAAGGAGGGATAGTTCTTGGCCATAAGATTTCTGAGAAGGGCATAGAAGTGGATAAGGCGAAGATCGAGGTGATTGAGAAACTACCGCCTCTTATATCTGTGAAGGGGGTTCGGAGTTTCCTTGGGAATGTAGGTTTCTACTATCGATGTAGACTTCTCCAAGATTGCACAACTATTGTGCAAGCTATTGGAGAAGGATACAAAGTTTCATTTTGATGATAACTGTAGGCATGCCTTTGAAACCCTAAAGCAAAAATTGATTGCTGCACAAGTGGTGGTTGCACCTGACTGGACTACCCTGTTTGAGGTAATGTGTGATGCAAGTGAAATTGTTGTGGGTGTTGAGCTCGGACAAAAGCGCAACAAGATCTTCCTCCCCATCTACAATGCCAACAAGAACTTCAATAATGCTCAAAAGAATTATACATTGACTGAGTAGGAATCGTTGGTTATGGTATATGCATTTGGAAAGCTTAGCGCTTACCTATTGGGCACCAAATCGATAGTGCACACCAACCATGCATCCTTAAGATACCTCATGGCAAAGAAAAATGCTAAGCCAAGGTTGATCAGATGGTTCTCCTACTGCAGGAGTTTGACTTTGAGGTCCGAGACAAAAAATGATCTTAGAATCAAGTGGTAGACCACTTGTCCAGATTGCAGGATGAGTCAATACTGAAGAAATGGTTGAACATCGATGATTCCTTTCCCTATGAGTAGGTATTGGCAGCTTATGTTGATCTTATTCCTTAGCTTACTGATTTTGCTAACTTTATGGTGAGCGACATTATGCCAGAGGGCCTTAACCTTTACCAGAGAAAAAGGTTTCTTTTTGATATGAGAAAGTACTTCTAAGATGACCCATCCTTGTTTCGAACATGAGCTGATGGGGTTATCAGGTGGTGCATTCTAGAAGCGGAGATATTGAGTATCATGGAGGCCTGTCACTCATCCGTAGTAGGGGGTCACTATGGTGGGGCTAGAATGGCGAAAAAGATTCTCCAATGTGGGTACTACTGGCCCACAATCTATAAAGATGCCCACGACTTGGTACTTGGGTGTGATCAGTGCTAGCGGCAAGGAAACATCTCAAAGCGCAAAGAGCTGACAATGACCTCGATCCTTGAGGTAGAGATATTTGACGTCTGGGGCATTGACTTCATGGGCCTATCAGTGAGCTCGTACAAAATGAAGTACATCCTTGTGGCGGTGGACTATGTCTCCAAATGGGTGGAGGCGGTTGCATTGCCAAATAACAAGAGTAAGAGTGTCATCCAATTTTTGAGGTGGAACATCTTTTCAAGATTTGGGACACCCAGAAATATCATCAGTGATGGGGGCTCTCACTTCTGTAACAAGGTTTTCTGTACTGTGCTAGCAAAATATGGAGTAAGACAGCACAAAGTATCCACACCCTATCACCCATAGATGAGTGGACAGGTTGGAGTGTCAAATAGAGAGATCAAGGAGATCCTGACCAAGTTTGTGAATGCCACCAAGACTGATTGAGCGAGGAAGCTGGATGATGCACTTTGGGCTTACAAAATGGCTTATAAGACTCCCATTGGTATGTCCCCATATCAATTGGTGTTTGGTAAATCCTGTCATCTACCATGGAGTTAGTGCACAAGGCACTTTGGGTTTTTGAAGAAGCTCAACATAAATTGGGATGAGGCTGCTGACTTGAGACTTGACCAGCTCAATGAGTTGGATGAGTTTTGCCTCTAAGCATATGAAAGTGCAACATTGTACAAACAAAAGATGAAGATCCAGCATGACAAGCATATTGCCAAATGGAGTTTGAGGGCTGGTGACAAAGTGCTTTTATACAACTCCAGACTGAGGTTGTTCCCAGGCAAGCTCAAGTCAAGGTGTATGGTCTGTACACGATTATCCAGGTGTTTCCCCATGGGACAATTAAGCTAGAAATAGAAAATGCGGATTAGTTCAAGGTAAATGGGTAGAGAATGAAGCAATACTTAGGTACGACAGAAGAAGACTCAGTGATTGAGGTCTTGTTCCTTGATGAAGTCTGAGTACTCAAGGATTGTGTGTCGTTCCGCGGCATTAAATCAAGTGCTCTATGGGAGACAACCCATGCATTATGAAAAGGAAAAAAATAAAAAAAAATAAGGAAAGAAAATTATTAGAAAAAAAAAAAGAAAAACTAAAAAAAAGGAAAAATGTATCCTTAATTTATATGTCATGCATTTTCTTGTTTTTGATTTGTTCTAGGTAAATTTAGGTGGCATTTTGGAAATAGGAAGCCTACATATGGTGGAAGGCATAATTGGAGGCCAAAAAAGTTGAAAGTGGCAAAGGGAGGTGCCACGTGCCTCCACACGGGCCGCGCCAGGTGGGACAACTCATGGAATGGTCCGTGCAGTAGTGTGTACATGGCCCAGACAAGGTAATGCAAGAAAATGGTTAAGTGTGGCCACACAAATAGCTACACGGACCGTCAGTCGTCAAACGGGTCGTGTGGCTGGTCACTTGGCACACGTACATGGTGCAGAGGATTTCTTTGCGAAAAACAGACAAGCGTCCCGACATGGACGGTCTACACGAACTATGTAATGCTCAATGGTTCATGAGGTCAGTTGTGTAGGTTAGCACAAGTGTGCCCAGGTAAGTGCCATTATTTTTTGCCAAGGATGGGCCGACAGACGGTCCAAATGGACTATGATACATGCCGCGAATGGTGAGGCCGCCCGTGTGGTGGATGTGGACTGGTCAGATAACTGACCAAGGGTCTTAAATAACCCCACTTTGTCCCAACAACTCACTTTTCGCTCTCCCTTCTCTCTCTTCACATCACGGTTCTCTTTTCCTCTCTCACGTTTCCCCCTTCAAAATCCCCAAAAAATTTTACATCTTTTTAGTGATAATTCGTGAGTCTCTTTTATGATTCGTAGCTTCATTCAAGTTTGGGTTCCTATTCTTACATGGAAGTCTTCTTCTTCATTGTGCTTATCAAAGAAAGATCTTAATTTCTCCATCTTCTGGTGTAGACTTTAGTGCTTGCATATGTAGATCTTGGTCAAAAAAAATTTTCTTTCTTGATTTAAAGCTTCATAATACATGAAAGTAATGTTGGGTGTGCATATGGTGGTAAAGCCTACCATTGTTTAGTGCTTGAGTATATTGACCATGGTATTTCATGATATTTATGGATTGTCAGTCTATCTTGTGGGGAGATCGTGTGTATATGCTCATGTCTTGATGGGTCGAGGTTTATGCCAAGAAAAATTGCATTAATTTATGTGTTTATGCATGATTGGGTTGAAAGTTGGGAAATGGGGGTTTGCACGGTCATTCACATGGTCGATTTGATTTTACACGAATTGTGTAATGGCTTGTGGCACGCTTCCTTGTCATCACTCATGAAAGCTATACAAACGTTCCCTGTCACGGGCTGTATCATGTTACATGACCCGTGGATGGTCCTATTCACCCTATTCCATCTGCATTATTTTACTTAGGTCGATTTTAAATACAATTTTCATATGTTCCTTAAGTACAATGGCCCTATAATAGACCGGGTGATGCCACTCTTAAGGGTTATTGTTACTTTTATGGCACAGGGGAAGTTTGAGTACCCGTTAGTGAGTCAACCTGCTTGTGCAATAATTTCTAATGAATTGTATTCATTTGTGGCACTTGCAGGTACTATGGGTCCACGACACAGATTAGTCAGACCTAGTGAAGGGATGAGCCTGTGTCACGCTTCCATGGCTCCCCAACTGTTTCATCTAGTCATCAAGCTTGGGGTGAATCAGGTGATGACTCCTCCAGTGGGTCCGAAGTTTGAAATACGGGAAATGTCTCCCCTCACTCTCCTCGTACTACATGAGCCCGTGCAGCAAGCTGACGCAGAGCTCTCCAGTATGAGGAAGGGGCTCCTTCTAGAGTGGCGGAGGAGGCGGACGTCCCTGAACAAGAGGAGGATACTTCGGTCTAGGAAGAGTAGGGGAAAACTCCGGAGGCTGAGTGTCACGACACTGAGGAGTAGGCAAATGAGATCGAACTCTAGGATAGTGATGACGAGGCTATTCATTTTGCATTCTCCTGGAGACGGACCTCGAAACTACCAGGGAAATTATTATATTTTTGAGGGGCCATTGGACAGTCCAGGAGCTAACGGTATCTACACTAATGGACTTACTAAAGGTTCTGGGGGGTTCTAATGATGGCCGGTCATTTGGAGGTTCGGGTCCTCATGGACCAACTTTACAACGTTTCGAAAATCGGAGATACTTTTAACTCATATAAGTTCGGTTGGATGGCGCAACCACCTTGGCACTATGGGCCCACCATAGTAGAGGAGTTTTATCCTAATTATGCAGCTAGTCTACTGAACTCTATAGAGGGTATCTAGTCAAGGAAGGTGAAGAAACAAGTCGCACTTGCTACGTCCCGGCGGTCACATGTGATGATGCATAGTACACGAGTGAATATTTCAGAAAACACCATCAACTGATTCCTCTTTGGGCTAGATTACCAAGCTCCTCCAGATGGACAATTCATGGATAGACACATGTGGATTATGGATAAGGGGCGGACGTCTGATTCGTCATCTTGGGCTGAACTGTTGGGATGGATTGTAATGTGAATCACCATTCAGTGGGCGGAGGCACCTTGGGTTACAGATCCCAAGTGTCCTATCGCCAAAGCATCTTTGATATTTGTTGCAAAACTTTAGTGGTTGGTGGTGCGGGCCAGGCTGCGGCCCACAGGAAACGAGAATCTACTCCAACCTTCACGTGTCTCCTGATAGCATGCCTAATGTCCATATATGGAGTAAATGTGGGCTTAATTATTGTTGTTGAGATGCGGGATCGAGCCTTATCTAAGAGAGCTGGCATGCCCTTCCTGTGCCTGGTTCATTCCCTTTGCAAACAGGCCGGTGTTCCTACTACTCACTTTTTGGACAAGAAAATAGCTCCCAAGGGCATAGCCAACATTTCCCTGATTAAGGATGTCCAAAACCCTCCCATGAAGAGTAGAACACGTTCACTAGGGGGGCTGACAAACTTCCCCTCCGCATCTCCATAGCAAACCTTGACATTTGAAGACTACACCAGCACCCCACTATCAGGCACGACTTCTGAGTAGCTCGAGGGTAGTGGTGCATCTCCTCTAGTGCAACAAGGGTATGCATATGTACCCCACAAGTTCTTGGCCAGAATGGTGACAGACTAGCGGCAGACACACACCATTATTGACCAGATTTTAACGAATTCCATATGTGGTCCAGTCTCATTCACAGTGGGTGGTGGACCAACGTCATGTTCTTCTAACTGGAATCACCACTTTGCAGGGTCAAGTCAACACTCTAGAGGGATAGTTCCATAGCATGTTTGGGAGTACGTCTGGGGACAAAATGAAGAATCAGGTTTAGACGGTGAATGATATGAAGGCCCAGATTGCTCAATTGACTGCATAGTACCAGACCCCCATATTGGCCTCGCCTCTGAATCGTGGATGAGCCTATTCAATGTCCCCACGATGCTGGTTCAGGATGATGTATGGGGGAGTTCCACCTGCCCCATCTGATGCACCCGTGCCACCTACTGATCAACATAGGAGAAAGGAAAAGGGTAAGCGACGCTGCCACTAAAGCAGTCCTCCCTGTGACCCATAGAAAGAAGAAGAGCGGCAGATGCGCAAGGCCACTAAGGCCAAGTGCCGAGCAACAACCGAAGAGGAAAAACGAGAGCGGCTAGCAAGCGAGACAAAATGGTAGGAGCCTTCAGTAGCACCTTTGGACCTGGTGCTATGTATGCTAATAGAGACCCCCCAGGATGTCACGACCCAAACAGGGCCTAGATGTGACACGGCATATAAGGGACCTAAAGGAACCCCAAGCAAGCTTCTTAATATATCATTACACATCCTTGGTCGCGAAAGCGATTAAACAACAATAAAAGAGTGGAAATAAGGGCATAGGGACTAAGGAAAAACCTTCGTTTCACAAAACATCAAGAGAGTCAAAGAGAGACAAGCTTAAAGCGTCATTACATACTTGTCCAACAACACCCCTAAACATAGAACTTAGTGGCGGCCAAGACAAGCAATCGGGCTCACTCTCAGGATAATGACAATAGCTAATCCAAATATACAAGATATAGTCTAAACATAAGCATGAGATAAGATAGATATTGTCCCCGGACACGAGGATTCACCAAAAGCTAACTTGAACAAACCTTCTACCCACGTAGAGGAGGGTGATCAAATGGAGATCCAATTCCTTCATGGTAATATCATGGAGACATAGAGTATACATTAGTATGTTTGAATGTACTAAGCATGTAGGATGCAATGCAACAATAGATAAGCAATATAGTCAAAATACATAATCAAGCAATAGATGATCATACAACAATATGAAATGCATGAATGATACTTAAAATAAACATGCTAGTAAAATCATATGCTTATATAGAACGTAATACAGTTGTAGGAATAGACCATCATCATAGACCAAATATTCCATTACTCGAACTCCAAGGCACCCCTTCCCTTGAAAGGGTTATTGAGGTACATACCCCTCAATTAGTAGTACGGGCATACCATCCCTCGGTAAGATGATTGAGGCTTGGTACCTCCTCAACAAGGCAACTGAGGCTTAACACCTCCTCGACAAGGTGATTGAGGCTTGACACCCCCTCAACAAGGCCACCAAGGCTTGACACCCCCTCGACAAGGTGATTGAGGCTTGATGCCCCCTCAATAAGGCCATCAACTTGCAACACCATAAACACATTTCATGAATTCAACAGATATATACATGCCTTTCATCATCATAAACTCATTTAACTCATATGCCAAGCATTAGGCCTTCAACAACTCAAGTACATTAACTGAACATTTTATCAAACACTTGTTGGGTGTGCAATCTAGTGTAAAATCATGTAATTCAAGAGTGAAATGATGCAAGAAAATACCAACTTAAAAATGCCCACTAATACTTGGCAATATCATCATGCAATATACATCACAATCCTTCATCAAATCAAACAATAGACCATAGATCCATAGGTCAAAACATGTTCAAAAAGTCACAAGTTTATGAAATCCCAATATAGTTTATAGTCAAATTCATAATAAGTAAAACCCATAAGTAAATCCACTTAGAATCATGCAATTTAGGTAAAAAGGAAGCTTGGGCACCATGAGTGAATGGACCCAATGGTTGAAATTCACATACATTGACTTTGGGGAATTCCTTGAAGGGGATTTGAATGGAGACTTGAAGCTTGGATGAATTCCTTAAGATCCGAAAGATATTTGGACACTTGAATTTTGAAAGAAATATTAGTCTAAGGGTTTGAGAGAGTATTGACAAATGTCTTGAATGATATGAAGGTAAAATAAGGATAAGTATAGTATTTTTATATATGGGGAGGTTTAGGCCTAAGACCTAAAGGCCTTGGACCGGAAAGGAAAAACTGGGCAAAAATTACACTATGTCATGCTTTGGGTGCGATTTTTCTCTGTATAACGCAAATTGTGGATTTTTGAATTTTATACCATTGCTCTAAAATCAGGATTAGACTTATTTCCCACTCAAGTTTTTCCTTCGAACAAGAATATAAAGTTGTATTTTCGATATCACGTACGAATTTTGAGATATATAGAAATTATGAATATTGGGCACTTCCAAGGCACATTTTCTGGCACTTTTTGGGGTCGTTTCAATATCTCCCCCTTGGAAACATTCATCCCCGAATGTCAAAGAAACATACATAAGAGAAGTAAGCAAGATAATTTCAGCCCACCAAGAATGGAACAATGCACTTAAACATCATTTCAAAAATCTCAATATAAGTATCAAAATCACCATGAACTTGTCAATTTAAACATCGAATGCATGCAAATGACATAAAGGCTGAAACTTAAGACTTGGAATCATAAAAAGGACTTGATTTATTGTCATAAGCTTGAATAGAATTAAAGAGGCATGTTTATTGCTTCTCCATGCCCGCTTCAGCTCCCCTAAAGACACTCTCGACTTGGCGATTCTTCCAAAGGGCCTTGACGAGCACTACATTCTGTTTAATCAACCTTTCCACCCATCCATCCAATATCTCCACTGGGACCTCCTTTTAAGCCAACCATCCTCCATAACACCTACAAATCCAAAGAGTTCTATAACACTTGAGTCACCAACACATCTCCTCAACCTAGATGCATGAAGAACCAGACAAATAATATCCATATTCATAGGTAACTCCAATTCGAATGCAACTTTACCAATCTTCTGCAACACTCTATAAAGACCCAAAAACCATAAACTTAATTTCCTTTTTTGCCAAACTGTACCACACCCTTCATGGGTGGGACTTCCAAGTGAACTCAATCATCAACACAAGCACACATAGCCTACCTTAGCACCTAGTGATTACATCTCCCCCTTGGGAGAAGCCTCCACTTTATAATCTCTCACCAAGGTCTTCAACTCTAACAAGGTAGGGTCAAAGTCTTGCTTTTCTTTCATCTCATCAACCAAGAAAGATCTAAAACCATTAGCCACCACTACACCAGCACACCTAACTTCTTCCAACCTAACTCCCAATCTAGCAAACCGATGGACCTCTCTAGTCACATCTTTCCATCACCATCCACACATGCTAGGCTACCCATAAGCACCCTACCTAGAGCATCGATCACAACATTAGCTTTACCGGGGTGATAATGCCCACTCATATCATAATCCTTAAGGAGCTCTAACCATCTTCTTGTTACCCACAATTCACACTCGTCTTATATAGCAAACAACCTCTCATCCCCCAGGATTTGCAACACTACCCCTACATGATTCACATGCTCTAAATAAATCAATATTTCATCACTAAAGGCTACCACAATATGTCAAAGTAGGGTTCAAAGACCCTATTCATGAGACCTTATAGACATAATCGGTGTACTAGTCACACTAAAAGACACTATTCCAAACTCAAAATATCGAAAAGGACATCAAGGACTCATTGACCACTAGAATCGACTCAATAGAAATAACTTAGGTTCAACACCCCCAACTCTTACAAGATGATAAATGCAACCTTTAGAGGTCAATTGTACCTTAAGACAAGAAATAGACTTACCCCTTCACTACCGCTCAAGTACGGGTTTAAAAGGGAATTGGAATTTGACCCTGTGGGTTCTACAACTAATGAAGACACAATATGCAAGTAACCAATCCATCCTAAGAATGACATCAAAATCTACTATATCTAATCCAAGAAAATCATAAGTCAAGACCTAAATGCAAAAAAAAATAATAATAAATAACAAAAGACCTAAATGCATGTAACACCCCACAGCTTACAATATTGGCACAACACAACTGAAACATGACATGATTTGGTCAAATTGACGCTAAATTTTAAAAGTGCTTGAATCTCGCATTAATGGGCTCTATAGGCGTCTAACGCTTAAGAGGATGGAGTGTATACATATTTTGTGTCGAATTGAGGAGATTACACCTTAAAATAAAGTAAGAGAAATGAGGTGCTTGTAGGACTTAGAAGTTAGAAGGTGAGTCACCTACTTGCTTAGCATAAATTTGTTAGTTAAACAGAGACGAGGCGCGACGTCAAATTTGTCCACGTTCGATTATGAATAAAGTCCACATCAAGTGGATAACTTTAGCCCATGTCTTAGAATCATAAATGGGCTACATTTTCAGCCCAAGAAGTGTAATAAAAAGGGACCGAAGAAATCACAAAACACTTAACAAATTGGTCCAACCCAAGTGAAGAAGAAAGCTGAAAATAGACAGCCCAAGTCCATCAAGTTGGTGCTCCAAAAAGGCACAAGTTTGAGGGCCAAGCTGGTGGGTAAACTACTTAATAATATGTGGTATAATATGGTCAAGAAGTCAAGGAAAGGTCGGCCAAGGACCTCTTTATAAAGAGCTCCAAAGCAGCTCCACAAGTAAGGTTCACTTGAGTCCACCAAAAAAAAAAAACAGTTCTGTTCTCTAAATTTCCTCTAAGCTTTTCTCAACTTTGTGAAGCAGCCAAACGACTTTAACCTTGAATACAAAGGTAAGTAATTATATTTGTGTATTTAGTATAGTTTCATCATGAAAAACAAGAAATAGATGCTGGTTACACTTGCTGAAATTGTTGGACAGATTCTGTGCAGAAAGTTGCGGCACCTTTTCCTTTTTGTTTTAGGGATTTCTCTATGGTTTGTAAGTTGTATTATGAAGAGAAATTGATGTTCTTAACATTGTTTGTGTTATAAATGTCACCTTAAGATTGCTGCCCTGATTTTGGTTTCATTTAACAAGCGCATTTTATCGTGTATCTTAAGTGTTATGTTGATTGAAACTTGTGGGCTGTTGTATATAAGGCTATTAGCCCACGTCCTTAATGACTAAATCTCTACTATTTAGGGACTGGTTAAAGGCTTTTTGTATGTGTAAATGTTACTGGAATAGATTAGTTAAAGTTGGAATAGGTTTAGGATTGTTGACGTCGAAATGTAGCGAAGGAAGGTAACGTTATGTTGTTCGTTTTTAGATTGTATGGAATTGTGATATGTTGTGCTTTATGGGCTGTTGTAAGGCTTTTATTGCATTAACACAGGCTGGTCATGATGTATATGTGCGAACGTGTGTTGGAAATTATGATTAGAGGTAGAAAGGTTAAAGGAATACACTTGGGTTTATAAACACCCGCTTGCTGCCCGTGTGTTGTTTTACTATGTAGTTGGGCTGCCAAGATGTGTCTATTGGCTGCTAATGCTAGTTTTATCCCTTACTATGTTGTAGATATGTATTTGGAGGAAGGAAAGGTTATCTTGAGATAGTAACAAGGTCCGACGACGAGGTATGTAAGGTTACTTGATTTCGTATCACTTGGCATGAAGCAGAGATGTCTCCTTGGTACATAAAGGCATTGCCACCTCTGCCGCAACTATTAACCATATCTCCACTCTTTTACATATTCATATGATTCCATATATAGTCACCTTCATATCTGCATACATGTTTGGGTATCAAGTTACATAAGTTCCTGTCTCACTATAAAGTTCATGCGTTGTTCCATTTCATACGCATTTCATCATTTGTGTAATGTACCCTTTCCAATGTAATGTTGTCTTGTGTGATTATCCACATGTCACATGCTACATATATAGTCCTAAAGGTCCAATATTACGGCCACCAAAAGAATCATCTCAAAGGTAATTGAAAGATACAGTATACAGTTTTTGATAGGTGGTAGCCCGAGGGGTTGAGTATAACCTAGACAGGGACGATCCTATCAACGGGGGGTTAACCCGAGGGGTTGAGTATAACCTAGCCAGGGACGAACTCGATACAGTTTCACCACTGATCAGTTGGTCATTTGTTTTACAGCTGTGCACAGATTTTATAGTACAAATTTTACAGTTAAGGTAAAGTAATATAAAGAACATAAAGTACATGATCCCATAGTACAGTTAAAGGTGGTCTCTTATGCTACACCAGTGTACAGTTTCATTTGAGTTATTACTTGATATATAGTATATCCAACCTTACATACTCAGTACATTATCTCGTACTGACGTCCCTGAGGGACCTACATTTCATGTTGCAGGTACAGGTGTTAGTAGATCTCCCCAGTAGGAGTACAAAATATTCAGCTGCTGTCACCAAGCTCCAGGTTGCTTCGGGGCTTTGTACATGTCTAGAGCTTACATGTTTTTATTGCATAGCTTGTTGAGGCGGGGCCTGTCTCAGACCCTTATCAGATGTTTTTCTTTATTTAGAGGCTTTGTAGACTATGTAAAGCAAAGTGAAGTCATGTCTCATACCATAGACACTAGGGCTCCAACGGCCTAGTCATATGCATTTCTTTTTGGCTTGTTATCGTTGTTTATCTTATTAAAGGCATGCCAAATGTAGAAACCCCTCATAGAATGTATAGAAAACTCATACACACAGGTTGGTTCTCCCGAGCCTTATCGGCAACGGGTGCCAGTCTGCCCTAACGGGACTTTGGGGCGTGACAATGCAACATGACCATGGACAATTTCTATAGACTTTTTTAGCAACAATAGACTCACCAATGGGGTAGACACCAAAAAGTCCACATAACAATTCGGAACACAGATGAAGCCCATTAGCAATTAAAGGAATAATAGAGGGAATAGGGACACCCTAACCTCCCCATACATACGCATCATGGTCAAAAGAAACTTTAACATATCGATAGCAACATCAGGCGGCTCATCTACCCCTTGCCTTCTTTGAAGAGCATAGAACCGATTATGTCGTGGAGCACCCCCTTGGCCACCTTGGGCCTTTTGATTCACATGTCCATCTTGTTCTTGAAATTGACCACCCCTAGGCCCTCTTCGAGTATATGGACAATCAACCCAGCTTGTGAACCACTTCACTACAACCATAACAAACACTGGTCTTCCTCAAGCATGGGCCACCATGGTTCTTCCCACACCTCGAACACTTAGGATTAGTTATCCCATCATTGACACCTTTCCATTTTGAGTTAGACACCTTATTATCAACCTCTTGTTTAGAGCATCATCAGACTCTTGTTCTTGGAAATCACCATCAAATCGAGTTCTCTTGAACCCCTCACTTCTCCTTTTCCTAAGCTTTTCCCCCTGAAGTTGTTTGGCATAAGTCATGAGGTGGAACAAATCCATATCATTTATCAACATAGCGGCACGACACTCCTTATTCACCAAATCGGATACATCTATCACAAACTTACTCATTCTAGACCTCGGATCGGCAACCAATTGTGAAGCATACTTGGAGAGTTGGTTAAACTTGAGGGTATACTCCCTCACACTCATGGACCCTTGCTTTAAATTCATGAACTCCATTATTTTGCCCTCTATAAGCTCAAGAGGGAAGAATCGTTTAAGAAATGCCACCTTAAACTCCTCCCAAAGAATAACATCATGATTTCCTCTTGCCACTTTCCATTGCACAAACCAATTTGAGCCACCCGCTTTAGTTGGTAGGCCGCTAACTCTGCCTTTCCCTCCGAAATCACCCCTATGATAGTCAATACTTTGTACACCTCATCAATGAATTTTTGGGGAATCCTCATCCACTTTAGACCTATTGAACTCTGATAGATTCATTCTAGTGAAATCCCTTACCCTTGAGGCCGGGTTGAGAGCATGAAGGGCTTGGGCCCCTTGGTTGATTTGATTGGCCACATTCTGGCACTTAATCTCGATGACCCCTCCCTTTGAGGAGCTTGAGGAGTGGGATAAGCCGGATGTCCCATCAGTACATGACCCCTCCTTGGTCCTGTTATTTGTAGCGGCATGGTCAACAAATAGAAGAGAAAAGAACATTTATTAGGGGAAAAAGACCTTACTTTACAACTAAGGCACGACATAGACCATGAAGAAGTGAAATATTTCCTACCTCATAATCTCTTACTCTAAGTCATGGCGCATTTCATAACCATGAATAAGACTCTAGTCGACGCGGTCTGTTAGATGCCGAGGACCATTAACAAACTAGTGCTTTGATACCAAGTTTGTCATGATCCAAACTAGGGCCTATATGTGACACAATGTATGTGGGACCCGAAAGAACCCTAAGCAAGCCTCTTAACATATCATTACACATCCTTGGTCATGAAAGTGATTAAATAATAATAAAATAGTAGAAATAAGGGCATAGGGACTATGGTAAAACCTTCATTTCACAAAACATCAAGAGAGTCAAAGAGAGTCTAGCTTATAACGTCATTACAAACTTGTCCAACAACACCTAAACATAGAACTTAGCGGCGGCCAAGACAAGCAACCAGGCTCACCCTCATGATAATGACAATAGGTAATCTAAATATATAAGATATAGTCTAAACACAAGCATGAGAGAAGATCGATATTATCGCCGGACACGAGGATTCACCAAAAGCTAACTTGAATAGACCGTCTAGCCACGTAGAGGAGGAAGATGTTCAAATGGAGCTCTAATTCCTACATGAAAATATCATGTAGGAAAAGAGTATGCATAAGTACGTTTAAATGTACCAAGTATGTAAGATGCAATGCAACAATCAATAAGCAACATATTCAAAATGCATAATTAAGAAATAGATGATGATATGACAATATGAAATGCATGAATGTTACTTGAAATAAACATGCTAGTAAAATCATATGCTTATATATAACCTAATACATTTGAAGGAATAGACCATCATCATAGACCAAACATTCCATTACTCGAACTCCAACGCACCCCTTCCCTTGAAAGGGTGATTGAGGTACATACCCCTCAATTAGTAATACGGGCATACCATCCCCCGGAAAGATGATTGAGGCTTGGTACCTCTGCAATAAGGAAATCGAGGCTTGAAACCCCCTTGACAAGGTGATTAAGGATTGACACCCCCTCAACAAGGTCACCGAGGCTTGATACCCCCTTGGCAAGGTGATTGAGGCTTGATACCCCCTGAACAAGGCCATCGAGGCTTGACACCCCCTCGACAAGGTGAATTAGGCTTCATACACCCTCAATAAGGCCATCAACTTGCAACACCAAAACCACATTTCATGAATTCAAAAGATATATACATGTCTTTCATCATCATAAAGTCACTTAACTCATATACCCAGCATTAGACCTTCAACAACTCAAGTACATTAACCGAACATTTAACCAAACACTTGGTGGATGTGCAATGCTAGTGTAAACCAAGCAATTCAAGAGTAAAATCATGCAAGAAAATCCAATGTAAAACTACCCACCAATACTTGGCAATACCATCATGCAATATACATCAAAACCCTTAATCGAATCAAACAATAGACCGTAGATCCATAGGTCAAAAAATGTTCAAAAAGTCACAAGTGTATGAAACCCCAACATAGTTTATAGCAAAATTCATAATAAGTAAAACTCATAAGTAAATCAACTAAGAATCATGCAATTTAGGTAAAAAGGAAGCTTGGGCACCATGGGTAAATGGACCCAATGGTTGAAATCCAATTACCTTGACTTTGGAGAATTCCTTGAAGGGAATTTGAATGGAGACTTGAAGCTTAGATGAATTCCTTTAGATCCGGAAGAGATTTGGACACTTGAATTTTTCAAGAAATATTAGTCTAAGGGTTCGAGAGAGTATTGGGAAATGTCTTGAATGATATGAAGGTGGAATAAGGCTAAGTGTAGGTACTTTTACGTATGGGGAGGTTTAGACCTAAGACCCAAAGGCCTTGGACCGGAAAGGAAAAACAAGGTAAAAATTACACTATGGCGCCGCCCTGGCACGTCGCGCCTGGGGAACAATTCTTCTCTAGAAATTACAAGTTGTGGTTTTTTGAATTTTGATACGGTTGCTCTATAATTGGATTGGACCCATTTCCCACTCAATTTTCCCCCCTAAATAAGAATATGAAGTCGAATTTTCAATATCACACATGGAGTTTGAGATTTATGGAAACTATGATTCAGGACACTTCCGAGGCACATTTTTGGGCACTTTTTGGGGTCGTTTCACAGGAGGGTCTGGTCCCATCGACACTGTTGACACTTAGGGCTTTCCAAGTATGTTATATTCTCTACATGTTTGTTTATTCGTGTTATGGTATAGTGAGGACCCTATAATGTCTTTTTTTTTTGGGCAGGGGTGGGGAGGTGGGGCATCCTGCCACTTGAGAGTTTTTCTTTCCATGTTTCTTTTCTCTCAAGTGTATTATCTAGTAGAACTAGCATGTTTAGGTCATACTATTTGTGTAAATATAAGTGTTCACAGAAGTCTAGAATAACCCTTGTGTTGATCTTTGTAATGTCCCATGTTGACAATGTTAAAGTTATATGTGTTGACATCTCACCCTGACTAACTTGTATGATTGTCGGTAAGCATCATTTATGTATGGTTGAAATTCTGATAAATGATGCATGTCTATGTTATTTAGTACTAATTAGTGTAGAAGATGTCCTATATGTGTAAGAGCTATTTGCATAATTCACTCGACGCGCTCGTGAGATAGAACTTGCCTGGTTAGCCCCACTGAAATAATTGAATGACTGGATTGGGATGTGATCTTAGGCCATTGTTGTTGACAAGTCACTTAGCCAAAGATTTACCAACCAAATGAAATTGTCCCTCTTGAACCAAAAGTTGAGCCTAAATGAACCCTTTCTTTGTAATCACCCAAATTCACTTCCCCAATCTATTTGTTGATCTTTGTTTTGGCCCTTGTCTCTCTAAGGACATTGTGAACCTCTGCCTAGGTCAAAAGCCTAAGTTGAGGGTGGCTTACACTGGCCCTGGTCCCTTAGAAAGATATTGTGGACCTTGACCCAAGCCAAAGGCTTAAGTTGTGAATGACTAGTGTAGGGAGAACAGAAAAATGAGTGTGGAAAAGAATAAAGTGATAAAAGGAGAAAAAGAAATGGGTTGTGACTGTGATCAAGATTAATAAGCAAAAAATAAAAGAATTAAAATGAGTAAATGAGCATGAAATCACTTCTCGTACTATAGAAAGGGAGAAATGGGGGCAATAATGGTTGACAACCAAAATGCAAATGGCTGAGTTAAAATAAGTGTCTGAGAGAGGCCTTTTAGTAACTCAAATCCTAAATGTACCTCAACTGAGCCTGAGCCTACGCCACAAGCCTCAAAAGACCTAATGTAATCCTAGAAAGGTCATTCAAGAGTTAAGGTGGTGAAAATAAGGGAAAGTTTATGACCGATACGTGTGTGTTCACTAAAAGTCATATCTAAGAGTGAGTGACTACATTCCTGTCTCTGTTTTACATGCTTATCTTGAGAGTGAGACTTCTTTGTAGTAAGGACACTATCTTTTGCATTAATTGGTTGCTAATTCAACTGAGGTGTCTTTATTCCAGATCTTATATAGACTAACCACGTATGCATGATGTTTGCCTAAATCTTTGTGGGTCTGTTTGAGGGGTGGGGATATTCTTAAACTTGTTATCTGGGCATATGTGTTGAAAGTTGTTGCGAAATTCATAGTCTGAGTGAGCAGTTGTCTTTATGCTTCGTTTGGTTGAGTCACCATTGCTTGAGGACAAGAAATCATTCTAAGTTGAGGCTGTTGATGAGTCGTTGAAATACAACTCTTATAATGCTTTAAAAAGAAGATTTTTGCTCATTCTCAAGCAAGTTTGTCATTTTAATGTTTGTTTTTAAGATTTTTTAGAAAAAATGACTAAGACATGGAGAAATGGGTGAACTATAGGAAAAAGGATGAAAAGAGCTTAATGATGCGTATAAGGAGAAAAAATGGAACCAAGTGTGGGCACCTGGGGGCCTACATGGCTTGTGTACTTCCACACGGACCATGAGACCCATCGTGACCTCACACTTGGTGGTTGATGGCAGTGACAAGGAGCGAAAATGAGGCACAGGAAATCAAGGCATGTCCCATGACACGTTTCATGGACCATGGGAAGCGAGACGAGTCGTGCCCCCTGCCGTCAAAGTGAAGTAAATGCAAATCACCGTTGAAAATCATGTACAACGGACAAGTAGCAACTGATGAGGCTTTTCATGGCCGTGTGACCAAACACGGTTCGTGACATGGGCTGTGGTAATGATGGAAATCTTGAAAAGTTGAAAGGGGATGATACGATCCGTGAACAACCCAAAAGCAGTTTAACTGCACGTAAGGGTGACGCAGTGGAGCAAGTTTTGAAAGCCCAAGTATATCCACATGGACCGTTTGACAGCCCGTCAGCCGTCACACGAGTCATGTGGTGGCCTGTTTCCATGCCGATAGGATTTTTCCTATTTTAAAACAGATTAGGTTTTTCTTGTACATAAATAGTACTTTTATTTCGTTTTTAGTTAGTCTTGGACGACTGGAGATAAAAAACTCAAGAAAATATGATTTTTCTTGTAATTCCATTGAATCTTGTGGATTTCTACTCTCTTATTTAAGATTGAGATCCGTGGATTCTCTAGTTCTTCAATATTATGTTTTTCATTATGAATTCTATTTATTATTTACTAGGGTTGTAGGAACCATGACAAATCGATAAGATAGATGAATATGGGGTAAATCTTGTGATTGATTAGCATATATATCATAGCAATCTTCAGTTAATTTCTTCCTTGCTGATGCATTAGGGTAAGCCTTTATTCATTACATACTCAAAAGGGATGTTTTGATTAGGAGAAGAGTTCTACGACAGAAATTTGGGATTTTAAACTTAGTATAAGTACTTTAGACCGAAATGTGAGAGTATTTTGGGATTGAAAACAAGAGTTAGTAAGTATACGTTCTGAGACTGAAAGGTGATGAATGATATGCATCTAAGAAGGATGGAGAGGTGAATTAGATGTTACATAATTTGTTAGATCTTGTATATGTAATCCTGAACGAGTTTACCATTAGATTTGGCTATCGCATTAGATGTCATGGAGAACACAATCCTAGCTTCGCATTAATTGTCTAAAATCCAGCTTCGCATTAATTGTCTAAAATCCAGTTGTTTTTGCACTCATTTGTTACTTTATTTTAGTAAGTTAATTTATAAAAATCAAAATCCCCCTATTATATACTTTTATTTCGGGAATAGATATTATATCTGAAAACAGTGCTAATAGATTTATTCTCACGCATTCCCTGTGGGATTGACCTCAACTCTGGTTATGTTCTAAATTTGATTAACGGCCACTTTACTATTCATTTTGGAGTGTAAATTTGGGCGTATCAATATTTCGTTCATTAACCAAACAATAGAAAATATTTTCTACTTACCAATCAAATATGAGAAAATGAGTTAGAAATTAACTCATTTTTCAGAAAAATATTTTCCACGGAAAACTATTTTTCAGAAATAATAATTATTTTTATTGAATATATATATATGTATATGCAACATCAGTCAAAAAAGTCAAAGTGTGGCGTGTGCACAACACACCAAATGGGAGGGGTGTAATTGAGTCTGTTTCGTCAAGTTAGATGATGTTCTTAGGCCTGTCAATAGTTTAGGGACGAAACCAATAACTTTGGATAAGTTGGGGGACGTTTTAAATAAGATTTTATGTATTTATTTTATTTTGAATAAAAATTTTTTTAGACAAAAATCTATTTTATAAAAAAATTGGGAGTAGATTTTTTTGTGTCTTTCGTTTTCTTTTGCCTCTTTTGGGAGCTATTCTTTTGACGTTTTTTTGAATTTTTTTTCCCTTGTGGACTTTTTTGCATTTTGGGAGTAGGGTTTTTTTAAAATTTTTTATTTTTAATGTTTTTTCCCTATATTTTTGGTCTATTTTTATGTGGACGTTTTTTCGAAAAAAAATTCTCCTATTTTTGTGAACTTTTTGTCTTTTTATAAAGCTTTTTTGCGTATTATTTTGAAAGCTTTATCACTTTTTTTTTGGGATCAAATCTAGTTTAATTGAAAAAAAATTCTCCTTGTAGAAACAATTAAGAATTTTTTTCCAATTTAATTTGTATTATGTTTGTTATAGCCAATGTTTAGTACTATTAAAATAATGATATAATAATTAAAAAAATCATGTAAAGATAATTTTATCTAAAATGAAATTTTTTACTGAAGACAAAATAGTTCAAATAAAGACGTTCACACTTATAATATATTATTATATTATAGGTATGCAACCTCAATTTCACCAAATTAGAAATTTAAAGATCTTCTCTTTCATCATCATTCCTCTCAGATTTTCAGAAAACCAAATTCTAAAAATAATTAAGTCATTGAAGAACTAAGCTACAGACCTCCTGAAAACTTAAGATTCATTCGAAGACTATTTTTGGACTGATAAAACTTGTTTGAAACTTATTTTGAGCTTAGTAGTTGCTGGAAACTTTTAAACAAAGTTGAAATTTACTATTTATTACTTTAAGTATTGAAATGTATAGAATCAGAGTTAGCCTTCATTGATTAATTTCAGATTGATCTTCAAGGTTGAAGAACATTGTAGTCTCATGCATATCATATGTATAACACGTATATAACTTATATATGATACTATTACACATGATATAATGTAGCATATGTGTAAGATATATATATATATATATATATATATAT
>JAOTQR010113818.1:4855-65708 GCA_025774065.1 Solanum ossicruentum | reverse complement strand
ATGACATGATTATTAGGCGGCAGGACTGCAGCGGAGACCTTGTCGGCCCGCACTTATGTTTATGTATAAAGAGATATATATTTTTATTGTTGTCTGGGAAGCTGCTGGATTTTTTTTGCAGGTGAGGTTAGTTAATAAAACAGAGGAAACTCTGCCAAAATTTCGGTAGATTTCCTAGCGGTTATGTTGGCCTTCGGAGTTAATGTTTGTTTGGGTGCCCAATCGGCACTAGTCACGGCCCCTGGGTTGGGTCGTGACAGTAGACTTGAGGGAGATTATAAACTTGAATGGAGTTCTTGAGATCCAATGTGAGCTTGAAATCCTTGGATTTGGATGGAAATTTTTGATAAAGTGTTGGAGAGGTTTTTAAGTGATATAGAGTTGAAAAATGGCTAAGTATGAAGATTTTATGTTTAAATGGGCATGGGACTATGACCCCAATGCCCTTGGGCCGAAATACAAAAACAGGGGAAAAACTGCACTGGTCCATGTTTGGTCCACGATGAGGACCCAATGTGAAGGCCACTTTTACACTGCTCCGTGCACCTAGCGCGTCGCAGCCTGGGCGCGGATCGTCACTGTTTCAAAAAAAATTATGAAAATTGTTTTTCAGTACGGGTCTTTTAAAATTCGGGTTATACCCATTTTTCACTCAATTTTTCCCCTTAATCAAGAATATGAAGTCAGATATTTGTGACGCATAATTTTGAGATATATGGAACTTACAATTATGGGCATTTCTAAAGCAGATTTTTGGGGCGTTTCAATATCTCCCTCTTGGGAACATTCGTTCCTGAATGTCAAAGAAATATGTATGAGAGAAGTAATCATGAAGTTTTTCAGCCCGAAATGAATGCAATAATGCACTTAAATAGTATTTTCAAAAATCTCAACATAAATGTCAGAATCACTATAAACTTGTTACCAAAACCACAAATGCATGCAATATGACATGAGGGATAAGACTTAAGACTTGAATTTAAAGATGGGACACCGTTTGTTTATCTTAATCTTGAATGGATTGAATGAGGTATGAATATTGCTTTTTCATGTCCGCTTCGGCTTCCCTAGTGACATCTTCGACTTGTTGATTCTCCCCATGGACCTTAATGGATGCTACACCCTTGTTCCTCAATCTTTTTAATTGTCTATTCAATATTTCAACCAGGACCTCCTCATAGGTCAAATTATTCTAAACCACACCCACAAACTCTAAGGGCACAATAGCACTTGGGTCACTATCACATCTCCTCAACATTCGGATGAACCACATTCATATCCATAAGCAACTTTAACTCATCAGTAACCTCACCTACTCTCCTAAAAAACTTTGCAAGGGCCCACAAACCTTAGGCTCAATTTTCCTTCCTTGCAAAATCGGATCACACCCTTCACGGGTGAGACTTTCAAGTAAACCTAATCATAAATATAAGTACACATATCTTACCTTGGTACCTGAGGACACCATCTCCCCCCGGGAGAAAACATCCACCTTACCATTCTTTACCAAAGCCTCCAACTCTAGTAAGGCGAGATCAAGGTCTTGCTTTAACTTGACCCTTTTTAACCAAAGGAGATTTGAAATTATCTAAAATCATTATGCCACTCTTCTCAACTTCATCCAACCTCATTCTAACCTACCAACCGGTGTACTTCTCTAACTACCTCTATAACACCCCACATATTACATGTATTAATGCTGTGTCAATGAATCATGATATGGTTTGGTCAAATTAGCGTCAATTCTTGAAAGTGCTTGAATCTCGTGTTAATGGGCAATATGTGCATCTAACGCTTAAGAGGGTTGAGTGTGTATATGTTTTGTGTTAAATTGATGAGATCACAGCCCTAAACAAAGTAAAATAATTGAGGTTCTTGTATGACTTAATAATCTAGTAGGTGAGTCACTTACTTGCTTAGCTTAAATTTGCAAGCTAAACGGAGACGAGGCCCGACGTCCAATTTGTCCAAATCCTATTATTAATAAAGTTTGTGTTAAGGGTGTAAGTTTAGCTTATGTTTTTACATCATAAGTGAACTAAATTTTCAGTTTGGTAGGCATAAAAACGGGACCAAGTCTATTCCAACTCATTGGTAATTTTAGCCCAAAGTGACTAAAGGGAAATGAGAAGAGTGGGCAGCAAAAGGCCCATCAGATTTGGAACCCAATTAGGCCCAATTTTGGGGGACAAGATGCTGCATAATCAGACTAATTACATGTGGTATTAGCTGGTGAAGAGGTCAAAAGAAATTCATCCAAGTAGCTATCTACAAAGTGGTCAAAACAGCTCCCACAATCATTTTCCACTTGCAGCAAAAACAAAATCAACTTTACTCTCTAAGTTTTCTCTCAACGTTTCTTGACATTGAGCAGTAACCAAAAGGATCTTTTAGGGTTATCAAGAAGTATCTCAACTTTGAAGATAAAGTTAAGTGATTATAGTTGTATTTTTATTAAGATTTCTTCATGAAAATCAAGAATTATATGATAGTATATTATGCTGGAAATTCTGGACAACATGTTTTTAGAAAATTGCTGCACACTTGCCTTTTATTTTAGTGACTTCTATATGGTTTATGAGCTGTATTATGAAGAGAATTTGATGTTTGACGAGGGGGAGGGGTAACATTATGTTGTCCATTTGTAGGTTGTATAGGATTGTTATGTGCTATGCTTTGTGGGTTGTTGTAAGGCTGTTAAGGGTCTGAAATGAGTTGTATATTATGTGTACATAAGAATGGTTGCAAGAAAATATGATTATAAGTAACAAGATTGAAGGAATGCCTTTGGGGCGATATTTATAAGCTTGTTATCCGGATGTTAGTTTTTTATGATATTGGTCTGCCTAGAAGTGTTGTTTTGCTGTTAATACTAGTCTTATTTCCTAATATGCTGTAGATAAATATTTGAGGGAAAATCACCCACTCCAAAGTAGTAAAGAGGTCATACAAAAAGGTATGTAAGGATACTTTATTCCGTATCATTTGGCATGAAACATAGAGTTCTCCTTGGTACAGTAAGACATTTACCAACTCCGACACAACAATTAATTGTTTCTCCATCTTTCTTTACATGTTCATATGTTTCCATACATAGTTAGCTTTGAATCTACACCCATATGTGGATACTAAGTCACATGAAATCTGGTTGCTAAGTAAAGTTCACAAGTTGTTTCATCTCATGCGCATTACATTAGTTATGTAAAATACTCTCTTCATTGCCATATTGCCTTGTATGATTATCTACATGTCATATATTGTATATACAGCCTCAAAGCTTCAATATTGTGACCACCAAAAGAATCATGTCAAAGGTAATTGAAAGATAAAGTAAATTGTTTTGATGGGTGGTAGCCCGAGGGGTGGAAGAATCACCTAGCCAGGGACGATCCTATAACGGGGGTATCCCGAGGGGTTAAGGAAGAACTTAGCCAGCAACGATCCCGATACAGTTTTACCACTGATTAGCTGGTCATTTGTATTACATGATGTGCACAGATTATACAATAAAGGTAAAGTAATATAAAGAACATAAAGTACAGGATTCCAAAGTATATCCAAAGGTGGTCTCTTATTCCACACAAGTGCATAGTTTCATTTGAAGTTGTTACTTCATATACAGTATTTCATACATTACATACTCAGTATATTATCTTTTTCGTGCATAACATACTCAGTAAAAAGTTAGTGATTTATTGACATTTAACTGGGACATAAATTTTTGAGGTCATCCTAGAAAATTTCATCAAGTGTCATAAGAAGTTTGAAAACAACTTTGAAGATCCTCAGCCTGATAAGAAATTCAAAAATAACTATGATGCATCAAGAAAGCCATGTTAAAAGCCGAATGTGTTCATGTAAGCTTTATGTGACATGACAATTGGTAGTAACTTTTCTAAAAAAAAAATTTTTCTAAATTGACCATTGCTAAAACTTTTTTGTCTGTCAAATATTTGGTCGAAATATGCTTTTTGTCTTTTGTCTACGAAGAAGTGGAAGATCGAAGCGGTCTACCAAAGGACGAGATGCGGAGCAAGCAATTAAAGGATCAACACAGATCAATTTATTTTGAAACTAAGAAATTTTCTATGGATGTAGGAAAATCTTTGCAGACCTTATTTAGAAGGGAATAACCAAGATATAGGCAGTTTTGTCTCACTCAGATCCCTAGAAAACCATCACATTCTATTTTCATCATTCAAGTTGCTGAGAGAGTCATTTTTATCATTCATCGCCAAGAGGGCCATTTTATTTTCAAATTGCTGAGAGGGCGATTGTGTTTTCAATTGCCAAGAGGACAATTGCATTTTCAAGTTCCAAGAGAGCCATTTCATCATTCAAGCTGCCAAGAGAGTCATTCATCATTCAACCAGCTGAGAGGGCTATTTTATCATTCAAACTGCTGAGAGGGCCATTTTACTCATTCATCGCCAAGAGAGAAATTTTATTTTTCAAGTTGCTTAGGGCCATTTTACTCATTCATCACCAAGAGAGAAATTTTATTTTTCAAGTTGCTGAGAAGGCCATTTCATCATCATTTCCAAGAGGGACATTTCATCATCATCGCCAAGAGGGCCATTTCATCATCATCGCTGAGAGATCTATTTTATTTTCAAGTCATCAAGAGGACATTTCATCATTCATCACTGAGAGGGCCATCTTATTTTTAAGCTGTCGAGAGTGCCATTTCATCATTCATTGCCATAAGGGCCATTGCATATTCAATTGTCGAGAGGACCATTTTATTTTCAAGTCACCGAGATGACCATTTCATCATTTATTACCGAGAGGGCCATTTCATCATTCAAATTGTCGAGAGGGCCATTTCATCATCATTGCCAAGAGGTCCATTTTATTTTCAAGTTGCCATATCATGACCCAAGCTTAGGGCTTAGATGTGATACGACAAATGGGAACCCGTAGGGACCCCAAACAACCCTCTTTGCATATCATTCAAACATCCTTGGTCACGGAAACAAAATAAACAATACAAGAGATATAAATAAGGGAATTGGTACTAAGGGAAGTCTTGATATTGGTAAAAATATGAAAGAGTCAAGCTCATAGCATAAGTACATCAATTATCCAACAATATCTCTAGCATAGAATGGAGAGGGGGTCAAGACACTTTCCGGGCTCACCCTCATAGTAACAAGTGTTCAACATAAACAAATATCAAATGATAAGAGTAGCATAGATAATGTCCTCAGGCTTGAGGATTCACCAAATCTTATCTTCCAAAGTACCAAACTAGCCACGTGAAGGATGATCGAGAGGTGCTGCGGTCCCTACATGGTAATATCCCGTAGGCATAGAGTATGTGTTAGTACGTTTGAATGTACTAAGTATGTAGGATGCAATGCAACAAGATATAAGCCAATATAGACAAAATGTTTTATAAGTGTAATATCAATAGAACATATATGATCAACGCTTGAAGTAAAACATGCTTGTAAATCATATAACTTCCAAAGTACATATCACATGTGTGGGAAGAGACCATTACCGACATAGATCAAGCGAGCTACTACTTGGAATCCAAGGCATGTCACTCCCTTGTAAGGTGATTGAGGTATGTCATCCGTTAACAAGGTGATTGGTCAAGTCACCCCCAAAAAAGGTGATGGAGGTACGTCAGCCCTCAATAAGGTGAATGGGCATGTCACCTCCCAATAAGGTGATTGAGGTATGTCAACCCCTAACAAGGTGATTGGGCATGTCACCCCCCAAACAAGGTGATTGAAGCATGCCACCCCCTTAACAAGGTGATTGCATATGTCACCCCCCAACAAGGTGTGGTCTACTTGAAACATGATAGATACTTTTCGTGAATTGAATGCATACATACAAACCCTTAATCATCACAAAGTCACTTGACTTATAAACCATGTAATAGATCATCAATAACATGAGAGTCCTTGTTAAGATGTTTTATCAAACACTTGGTGGGTGCATCATGCTTGTTCAAAAATCATCAAATTCAAGAGTGAAATAATATGAGAAGACCAATGCAAATCAACCCAACAACATATAGTAAAACCCTCATGTAGGGTACTTTGAAATCCATTCTCAAACCTCATAATCGATCATAGTTTCATAGCACAAAATATATATAGTCTCAATAGATAAAATCAATTTGTGGTATAAGCTTGGAAATAAATAAATATGCATAATCAATCAACATTTCATAAAAACCCAACATAATTTATAACCATAATCCATAATAAGAGATACCCATAGATGATACGACTTGAAAACATACTATTTTCATAAAAAGGAAGATTGGGCTCCATAGGTGAAAGGATCCAATGGATGAAACCCACATACCTCAAACTTGAGTTTTCTTGAGATGAGCTTGAAGATAACTTAAAGCTTGACGAGAATCCTTGAGTTCTAAAGTTAAAGCTTGAAATTCTTGAAATTTGAGTGGGATATTTGGTTAAGTCTTGGAGAGGTTTTTGAGAGGGTCTTGAGTGATATAGAGTTAAAAACTGGTTAAGTATGGGTGATTTTATGCATACGTACTTATGGGGCTATAACCCTAATTCCCTTGGTTGACATAGGAAAATTAAGGAAAAATCAACACTGGTCTACATCTGGTCACGCGAAGGCAGCATTTGTACTGCTCCGCGATGCAGGCACATCATGGCCGGGGCGCAGACAAACACTGTTTTGAAAAATTTTGTTTTTGCTACAGGTCCTCTAAAATTCGGATTATACCCATTTGCCATTCAATTTTGCCTCCTAATCGAGAATATGAGGTTGGAATTTTGATATCACAAACATGTTTTTTGATATATGAAAATTATGATTATGGGCATTTTCGATGCACAATTTGGGGCATTTCATGCCAAGAGGGCCATTTCATCATCATTACCAAGAGGGACATTTTATTATCATTGCTAAGGGGTCCATTTCATCATCATCGCCAAGAGGACCATTTTATTTTCAAGTTGCTTAAAAGGCCATTTCGTCATCATTACCGAGAGGGCCATCATCATATCACATCATATTGACTCATTATCTATTACATTGAAAAGAATAATATGTATGGAATATGGTAAAAGATATCATCACTATATTTAAGTTATGTTTTACTAACACTTGTCTTAAGTTATATCGAGAGCATCCGAAAAGGTGATTTCTCAAAATAAACCACATGTACGGACGCCATCAAATAGGATGTAGAACAACGTGGAACTTTTTCTTAGCAGTGAACTGGGATATAATCTGAAGAGAGGCGTCAAACGCTTCGGATGAGAGCTGAGAAGAAACTTGCCACCACAATCCAACCACACCCCTATTAGAAGGCATGTAGGTATTTCTTTTAGTTCATTTAGTTTTCAAGTTTTGCATCCAGGTGGTCTCAAAACTCTCATCGAAGAAAAAATTTTCAATTCAAGTGACAACGTACCAAGCACTTTAAAAATTATGTCCGTGTAAGTTCTTAATTATAGGTATGAAGTGCACCACATTTATGGTTAAAAAGTTGCAAGTCTCTTTTGCATAATTCGATTTGTTTGTCACTCCTCCTAAAACTAGAGGTTATCTCAGAATAAGAGATTTCCTTTTCAACCGATGGAGTCGAACTATAAACAGCCTAATTCCTAAATCCAAGGAAATATAGGCCGGCGCAATTTTGAAAACATGGTTGTATTCTAACATTTTCTTTTAAAATCTCATTCCCGAGCATTCTAATTTCTCCATAATTTGATATTGGGGTAGCTTTTGAATTTTTTGTCAAAATTGTGCGTAAAATCAAGCGTTTTGAACTAAAAGTGGGCTGAATTCTCATGTAACCTAAGATATGTAGGAAACCCAAAACTAGGGCCCGACCATAATTTCTCAAAGTCCATATCAAGATCCTTTAAGAAGATAAAGATATGGTCGACTAAAAATTTATTTGTCAAGTTTCTTTGTCCACAATCTCTTTTATCGATCATATCCAAAGAAAGGGATAACAGTTGGCATCCAATTTTTACCCTCTACAGTATAAATTAATCGTTGAGCTTTTAATTTTGACAATTTGAAATATTAGTTTGCAGTATGTTCTCAAATAAATTTCATGTTTATTTTAGGAGCTATTATTTTGTAACTAATTTAATTATTTCAGGTCGTTAATATTAAAGCTCTTCAGTTAATTTGTGTTAATTTATCTTGTAGTCAAATTAGTCAATCGAATTCGATTTGATTATATTTAAGTAGTCATAATTGTAATGACTAATTTCTCAATCCAATTCCCCTACCCTTGAATCCATTTTCTCAATCTCAATTTCAGACCAATAGGTCCATTTTTGTGACTAATTTCGAACAAACCCAACCCAAAGTTCCCAATACCCAGCCCAATCCAACATATTATACACATATAGTACAAACATATACATACACAACACATACACATGCCTTTCTTTTTCCTTTTCCTTCTTCCACTTACTCTATCTCGCTCATCTCCTTCTCCCTCACCCTCACACACGCACACTCTTCTTTCTCCTCAACATCCCAGGCAACGTCCAAATCCAACAAACCAAGACAAAATTTGCAGAATTCACGCTTACCCAGTGCACGCATATGAATTTGTCAAAGATCACCAAGATTTTCCCAACGACTTTTCAGCCTCTTCCTGGATTTGAAGAGGATTTTGAATTTCAAAATTGAAAAGACCTCAACTCTACTCTAATCCCTGCTTATAAATTTCCCCTCTTTCTTCATTGTTAGGGGCCGATTTTCCCACAAAAGAACATACTAGAATTTCCAGTGAAGAGCCATTCTGAGTTTCAAAAATCCTACAAAAAAACCTTTATTTTTTTCAACTAAATTTTTAAAAGCTAGGTCTATGTTAAGGTTATTCAAGAAGAAGTTTCACTTTCAGATTCGAGTGGTGTCAGAATTTGTCGATTAAAGCTCATATTGTCCTAGAACGCTGCTCCAAGAAAGGTAACACTTTCATCTCATCTTGGTTTCATTTTAAGTGTCATGTCTATGTTTTTTCTATCTGGTGTCATGACTGGTTCATAGCTATGCTTTGTTATCATTATTTGATAAGACATCTTCTGTCTTGTTTGATGAAATGTTGATTTAATGCTTCTTGTTTAATATTTGTGTTTCTTAGCCGATTCCAAGCATTTTACAGTTAAGTAAGGTTTCAAAATGTTGTTTCATGTTTTAGTACCCACGTCATTAAAGTGAGCTCAATTTACTGATGCGTATCATGGAGTACAAATTTGTCTCCAACTCTGCCTCTATTTTAGATGTTTTTCCAACCCTTTTTATGTCTGTTAAGATTAGATGATCGCAACTCGCGACTGCTTTAGTTCTTGCTTTAACATGACTTATTTATTATTATTTTAACATGTTATAGTTTGTTTTTCTGGGTATGACTTTTGTTGTCTTTAAGTTACAGTCATATCACTACAAGAATATGGCCCGATAGTATACTGATTGAGTTGTTTCGTTTTTACTTTTTGTCTGATTCATCCTAAAATTGGAGTTTTATGGTCACAAATTACACTTCATTTTTATGTATGTACTGGCACCTCTACTTTGATATTAGCTGCTTTCCATGATATAAAGAGATCAAATCTCTTGAACTATTAGTTTTTAAGCTGTTAACACATTTATTTGCATTTCAGATCAGTTTATTTTCACCTCTTCCAACATAAAATATGATATGAATTCGTATTGTTGAATTCTTTTTAAAAATAACTTGTTAACCATTGAGAAATTGAAACTTTGTTTGCAGGTGTGTGCCTGAGTTGGGTCCCTGCAAATTCTGTTTTTGCTTAAGTTCAAGCGTGTTTTTCCTGTTTAAGATTAGTACTTATTCGCAGGACGTTGGAAGTCTTGGAATCCCAGTTTTAATTATGTGAACTTGATTTAATTCTCTTACTTGAAAAGTCTTTGAATGTTCCAGTTTTGTTTGCTTAAATACCGTTAGATATCTAATTAAAAAATGACCCTATTTCAGCTCATATAATATATTTCTTCTTATTTTAAAATCTCCTTTTGTTTGACTGCTGATCCGAGTCAAAAAATGTGTTTTGGGTTATTGTATACTGTAAAGTAGGCTGTTATCGTCTTCTATATTTACCAAGGATCAGTTTTTAGTTGAAATATTTTTGTTTCTTAAATATATGCTACTACCTCTTTCTTCAGGTACTTTGGTTTCAATAACATATTGTGTATTTCGTTCTAGCATGAGTCATGTCTAAACTTTTACCTGTGAAATGTTTGTCTCAATCTTGATGTTGTTTCATTTGTCATAGTGCCTTTTCTATGCTTGGGTCTAACTCATCTCTATTTGGCTTGATTAAATAGGTGCAAATTTGTTTTAAGTATATCACTGCATTTGTTATGAACTTAGCTAAATTATTTTTTCTTTAGTCATGTCCATTGTTTCATTTACTTTTCTTCTAGGGTTCTATGTTAGTATATCACTGACAACTATCTTATATTTACAATTTATTTTGTAATTTCCATTTTACATATTCAATGTTATGTTTCCAGTCTATGTTTGATTGTGGTGTATTACTTTGTTGATTCCATTTTGCTGATTAAATCAATTATTTCATTTAGTTTCCCGTATCCAAATTTATTCAAAAAAACTTAGTGCTTGCTATTCCATTTTATAGTTCCCTTTTGTAGATTTCTTTTAACTATTTAGGTTCTTTGGAACCTAGTGGTTCCAAAATGTTCATGAAATGTTTGTTATTCATATTTTTGGTTTGATATGAATATTAACTTTTTTCTTTTTCGTTACATGTGAAATCATTTTGGAGTCCTAAATGGGCTCCTCTCCTCTCATTTGCATTTTGTTGGGCCGTAGAGGCCCAACTCCCCTCTTTGAGTTAGCCTCATCAATTAACAGAGGAAGAAGCAGTCTACAGGATCATGAAAGCGAAAATATAGGTCAAGGAATCTAGGATTCGGCATGTATATACTGATATACACCAATATACACTAAGAGTATACAATAGAGAAATGGGCTAAAAGCCCAGGAGAGCATCAACAGATTTAATAGGCTACATGGGTCCAAATGTTAGAATTCGGACAGGTGATTGATATTGGGCCTGCAAAGCCCAATAGTTTAGCTTTCTTTTGTTATTTCCTTGCTTTGTCATATTTTTTGTGATATTTGTCTAACTCTAACACTAACCTTATTTTAGTATTTAGTTGTTTTAATCTAATTAATTTTCAAAAAAGTCAAACCATTTGTGTTACGTTTTATCAAATCCTAATTTTGTGACTCCCTAATTTTAAAAAAATGCATTTTAGGTCTTTTAAATATTTCAAATTTCTTTATCAATCAACTTAGACAATGTGGTAATTTAAACTTTCTACTTTAGACTTTTTTGTCAAGTTCCATTTCTAAAATTGATTTTTCCGAAGTTAGTCAAAATTGCCTAATCGCTAGATAACCACATGTTAGCGTACATTTCAAGTGCGTAAAACCTTCTTGAAATGGGAATATGACCTTGGACATTTTTTCTTTGGATCTTAAAAAGTTTTTTTTCCGTTTAAGTCTTTTTAAAATAATTAAGTGGTTTTTTTGATTTTTCCTTAAAAATTATGTCACGCCCCAAAGTCCCATTAAGGCGGACGGACACCCATTTCCGATAAGGCTTGGGAGAACCAACATGTATCAATGCGCTTTCTATACATATTATAAGGGATTTCTACATTCAACATGTTTTAAAGAAAGTAAACAGTAATAACAAGTTAATAGGAAATGCATATGACTAAGCTGTTGGGGCCACGTTGTCTAAAGTACCAAACAGGACCACACTTTAATTTACATAGTCTATAAAGCCTCTATATAAGGAAAAATATCTGATAAGGGTGGGACAGGATCTGCCTCGATTAACTATACAATACAAAAATATAAGTTTTAGACATACAAAGCTCCGAAGCAACCTGGAGCTTGGTAACAATAGCTGGATATCCTGTACTCCTACTGGGGAGAGCTACTAGTACCATTACCTGCAGCATGAAATGCAAGTCCCCCGTAAGGGACGTCAGTATGAGATAATGTATTGAATATGTGAAGTAGGAAATACTGTATATGAAATAACAACTCAAATGAAACTATGCACTGGTGTAAGGATAAGAGACTACCTTTTGTTATAGTGTGGGATCATATACTTTATGTTCTTTTTGTTACTTTACCTTTGCTATATAATCTGTGTACAACATGCAATACAAATGACTAGCTGATCAGTGATAAATCTATATTGGGATCGGCCTCTACAAGGCTTTTCCTGTCACCCCTAGGGCTACCCCCGTACGGGGATTGACCCTGGCTAGGTGATTCTTATACCCCTCGGGTTACTACCCATCTTTAAGCAATATACTTTACTTTACCTTTCAATTACCTTTGAGATGATTCTTTTGGTGGTCATAATATTAGAGTTGTAGGACTGTCGATGTAGCATGTGACATGTAAATAATCATACAAGACAATATGACAGTGAAAAGAGTATGTTACACAAATAATGAAATGCGTATGAGATGAAACAACTCGCGAACTTTATTTAGCAACAAGATCCCATGTAACTTGGTATCCACGTATATATGCAGATTTGAAGGTGACTATGTATGAGAGCACATGAACATATGAAAGAGTGGAGAGACGGTTAATAATTGTGTCGGAGTTGGTAAGTGCCTTTATGTGCCAAGGAAGAATCTAGATTTCAGGCCAAGTAATATGAAATCGAGGAGCCTTACATACCTCGTTGTATGACCTTGTTATTACCTCAAAGTAACCTTCTTTTCCTAAAAATACTTATTTACAATATAGTAGGTGATAAAACTAGTATCAATAGCTGATAAACACATTTTGGCAACCCAATCTCATAGAAAGAACAACATACGGGCAACAAGCGTGTAGTTATCAACCTGCGCGTATTCTTTTAACCTTTCCACCTCTAATTATATTTTCCAATTCACATTCTCATATACCTATCATGTATTGCCAATTTTAGTGCCGTAACAGTCTCAAAACACCCACAAAGTACAATACATAACAATTACACACAACATACAAGTAGGCAACATAACATTGCATCCCTTCACTGTATGTTGACGTTAATCATTCCAAACCTGTATCAACTTCAACCGAACTATTCCTACAACATTTATGCATAAAACATAGTCGTCAAATTATCCTAAAACATTTCCTAAAATAGGTGTAGGATGTGAGGCAATAGTCCTCAATTAATTAGCCCACAATTTCTACAAACACCACACTTAGGATAACACACTAACACTCGATTATTTACGTAGAAAAAATAGTGCAGCGACCTTGATACATCATTATAGAACTGAATCTTATTAAAACATAAAGATTAATTCATAATCCAGTCAACCAAGAAGAGAAAAGTTTCCAAATAAATAAAAAAAGTATACAACAATCTTTAAAACACATGCTGTCCAAATATTTCAGCATAAACATAACCAGCCTAGTCTCTTGTTCTTCATAAGAAAACCATACTAAACACATAAGTATTCTTATTTACCTTTACCCTTGAGGTGTAGAGCTTCTCCAAGAACCCTAAAAGTCTCCTTGTGGCTTCTTTGCAAAGTTAAGAAGGTGTAGAGAGAAAGCTTTGGAAAGCTAAGTTTTTGTCTAAGTTAAATGACTTGAAGGAGTTTCTTGTAAGCCCTTTTAAAGAGATAGTTTTGGCCAACTTTCTTTTAGATTTGTATTCTTAGTTTATCAAGGTGGTGATGTAGCAGCTTGTCCTTTTCACTTGGGCCTAAATGGGTTGCAAACTGATTGGCTTTGGCTGCCCATTTTCCTAATTTCTCTTCACTTAGTTTGAGTCCAATTAGTCAAGTAGCTTGTGATGTACTTGGTCCCTTTTCTTATTCTTGTTGGGATATGAAGATTGTCTATTTTTACGATGTTAAAATATGGGCTCAAGTCACACCCTTAACACAATTTTATTCATTATCGAACTTGGGCAGTTTTGACGTCGGGCCTCATCTACGTCTCGCTAGCAAAATTCAGCTAATCAAGTAGGTGACTCACCTATTAGCTTCCTAAGTCCTACAAGCACCCCACTTCTCTCACTTCATTCAAGGCCGCGATATCCTTAATTTGACTTAAAACTTATATACACTCACTCGTCTTAAACGTTAGACGTACAAATTGCCCTTTAATTTGAGATTCAAGCACTTTTAAAGATTGACGCTAATTTGATCAAGCCATATCATGTTTCATTTGCATAAAACTTGTACACATGAGATGTGGGGTGTTACATCCTCCCCCCCTTTAGGAACATTCATCCTCGAATGTTAGCACAATTGGATAGCCTAACCAAGTTTAAATCTTTACTTAAACAAACTTTTGACAACACACTAAGTATTCAATCAGACGTACCTATTAGTGTCCCAATTCTGCATATTGGACCTCCTCTTTAACTTCAAATAAGTAAAGGTATTTTGATTTCATCGCGTCCTCGGCCTCCCAAGTTATCTCTTCTTCTTGCTGATTTCTCCAAAGTACTTTTACTGAAGCTATTTCTTTATTCCTTAGCTTCTTAACTTGACAATCTAGAATAGCAATAGGTACCTCTTCATAGGTGAGATCTTCTATAATCTGCACATCTTCAATAGGAGTGATACGGGATGGGTCACCTATGCATTTTTGAAGCATTGAGACATGAAAAACTGGATGGACCATTGAAAGCTCTTGGCATAGCTTTAGTTCATATGCAACCTACCCGAACCTCATAATAATCTTATATGGCCCTATGTAATGTGGGCTCAGTTTTGCTTTCTTACCAAACCTCATAACCCCTTTCCTTTGAGACACCTTTAAAAATACCCAATTCCCTACTGAGAATTCCAGTCCTCTCCTCCTAGCATCCACATTTGATTTGTGATGACTTTGGGCTGTTTCTAGCCATTATTCTATTACCCTATCTTTTTTCATGGCTTATTGTACTAGATCTGTCCCAAGCAAGGTGGTTTCACCCACTTCAGACCATTCAATCGGTGATCTACATTTCCTTCCTTACAAAGCTTTGTAAGATGCCATCTTGATACTTAAGTGGTAGCTATTATTATAAGCAAACTCAATAAGTGGCAAATTGTCCACCCAACTACCTTTAAGTTCCAAAGCACAAGCCCAAAACATATCTTCAAGTGTCTGAATGGTGCGCTGCTTGACCGTCTGTTTGAGGGTGGATAGTTGTACTCAAGTTCACTTGTGTCCCTAAACTCCTTTGGAAGGACTTCCAAAACTTTGCAGTGAATTGAGCTCCTCGATCAGATATAAAGGAGATTGGGACTCCATATAGCCTGACTATCTCTTTGAGGTATAGCTTGGCATACTCTTCAGTTGTATAATCACTCATAACTGGCAATAAGTGTGCTGATTTTGTGAGTCTATCAACTATTATCCATATGGAGTCAAACTTTTGAAATGAGCGTGGCAACCAGGTAACAAAATCCATATTGATCATATCCTACTTCCAATACCCTATACAAATAGTGGCGCTATATTTTCAGAGCAAACACAACCGCTACTAGCTTAAGATCATGTGTTGGGTAGTTTTCTCATGTACTTGTAGTTGTCTAGAGGCATAAGCAATTACCCTACCATACTGTGCCAATACACACTCTAAGCCAACTCTTGAAGCATCCCAATACACTACATACCCCTCGGTTCCTTCTGGAAGTATTAGCACAGGTGCAGAAGGTTGTCTGCTTTTCAACTCTTGGAAGCTCCTTTCACATGCATCATTCCGTTGGAACTTGGTTACCTTATGTGTCAACTTTGTTAGAGGTGCAAAAATAGAAGAAAAACCTTCAATAAACCTCCTGTAATAACCTGCCAACCCTAGGAAGCTCCGAACTTCCGCAGGTGTTATTGGCTTAGGCCAATCTTTCACAGCCGCTGTCATTTTTGAATCAACCCTTATTCCCTTATCGGACACAATATGACCCAAGAATGCCACTTTTGTCATGCTCCAAAGTGCTATTAAGGTGGACTGGTACCCGTTGCCGATAAAGCTTGGGAGAACCAACCTGTATCCATGCGCTCTCTATATATATTGTAAGGGATTTCTGTGTTGAGCATGCTTTAAAGAAAGCAAACAGTAATAACAAGTCAAAAGGAAATGCATATGACTAGGTCGTTGGGGCCACGTTGTCTAAAGTACGAGACATGAACACACTTTAATTTACATTGTCTACAATACCTCTAGATAAGGAAAAATATCTGATAAGGGTCGGGACAGTCCCTGCCTCGGTTAACTATATAATACAAAAATATAAGCTCTAGACACACAAAGCTCCAAAGGAACCTGGAGCTTGCTAACAACAACTGATTATCTTGTACTCCTACTGGGGAGAGCTACTAGCACCTGTACCTGCAACATGAAATGCAGGACCCCCATAAGGGATGTCCGTACGATATAATCTACTGAATATGTAAGGCAGGAAATACTATATATGCAGTAACAACTCAAATGAAACTATGCACTATTGTAAGGATAAGAGACCACCTTTAGTTATACTATGTGATCATGTACTTTATGTTCTTTTTATTACTTTACCTTTACTGTATAATCTGTACATAACATGCAATACAAATGACCAGCTAATCAGTAGTAACTCTATTTTGGGATCGGCCCCTGCAAGGCTTTTCCTTTCACCCCTAGGGCTATCCCCCATAATGGGATCGACCCTGGCTAGGTGATTCTTCTACCGCTCAGGTTACCACCCATCATTAAACAATATACTTTACTTTACCTTTCAATTATCTTTGAGATGATTCTTTTAGTGGTCATAATATTGGAGCTGTAGGACTGTAGATAAAGCATGTGACATGTAAATAATCATACAAGACAATATGACAATGAAAAGAGTACGTTACACAAATAATGAAATGCGTATGAGATGAAACAACTCGTGAACTTTATTTAGCAACAAGAACCCATGTAACTTGGTATCCACGTATGTATGCAGATTTGAAGGTGACTATGTTTGGTAGCATATGAACATGTGAAAGAGCGGAGATAGGTCAATAGTTGTGTTGGAGTTGGTAAGTGCCTTTATGTGCTAATGAAGAATCTAGATTTCATACCAAGTAATATGAAATCGAGTAGCCTTACATATGTAATTGTATGACCTTGTTATTACCTAGGTGTAACCTTCTTTTCCTCTAACCTTACTTACCTTTACCTTCGAGGTGTAGGGATTCTCCAAGAACCCTAAAGTCTCATTGTGGTTGCTTTGCAAAGTTAAAAAGGTGTAGAGAGAAAGTTTTGGGAAGCTGATTTTAAGTAAAATGAGTTAAAGGAGCTACTTGTAAGCCCTTTTAAAGAGATAGTTTTGGCCGAATTTCTCTTGGATTTTGTATCCTTATTTTATCAAGGTGGTGATGCAGTAGCTTGGCCTTTTCACTTGGGCCTAAATAGGTTGCAAACTGATGGGCTTTGGCTGCCGATTTCCTAATTTCTCGTCACTTAGTTTGAGCCCAATTAGTCAAGTGGGTTGTGATGTACTTGGGCCCTTTTATTCTTCTTCTTGGGTTGTAAATATTGTCAATTTACAATGCTAAAATATGGGCTCAAGTCACACCCTTAACCCAGACTTTATTCATTATCGAACTTGAACTGATTTGACGTCGGGCCTTGTCTCCATCTAGATAGCAAAATTAAGCTAAGTAGGTGACTCACCTACTAGCTTCTTAAGTCCTACAAGAACCTCACTTTTCTCACTTCATTTAAGGTCTCGATCTCATCAATTTGACTTAAAACTTATATACACTCACTTGTTTTAAACATTAGACGTACACATCGCCCTCTAATTTGAGATTCAAGCACTTTTAAAAATTAGCGCTAATTTGACCAAGCCATATCATGTTTCATTTGCATAAAACTTATACAAGTGAGATGGGTGTTTCAAATTAAGTGGTGACTCTGTATGAATTTTGAAAGCTTGGTTTCTACTTAAATCAATTAAGTAATAAATTGAATTTTTGAAATATATGTCATTTTTTAAAACAACAGAAATAACGACTCTGCTGGTGAATTTTAATTAGGTTCTAACCATTAGCTTAGGATGTTTGACTAAGTACTTGGTTTGTAATGTTTAGTAATTGTAATTTTTATTTTCTTTATTTTTTTAAATTCGTTATTAATTTGTTGTATTCATGGCATTTGACACGACCCAAACTAGGGCCTAGACGTGACACGGCGAATGGGGAACCCAAAGGCACCCCAAATAAGCTTCTTAGCATATCATACACACAACCTTGGTCATGGAAGCAAGATAAACAACTAGAGAAAACATAAACAGGGAAATTGAGACCAAGGGAGAGAGTTTAATACTTAAGTAATATAGATGAGTCAAAGCTTAAGCATAATACATAACTTGTCCAATAACACCTCTAGAAATAAAACTTAGTGAGGGCTAATACAAGCAACCAGGCTCATCCTCATAGTAATGACCATAAGTATTCTGAAATATACAAGATGTAGTCTAAGCATAATCATGAAAGAAGATAGATATTTTCCCCAGACATGAGGACTTACCAATGCTAACTTGAACGAATAATCCATCTAGCCATGTGAAGGAGAATCAATAGGAGCATCAGTTCCTACATGTTAATATCATGTAGGCATAGAGTATGCATTAGTACGTTTGAATGTACTAAGTATGTAGGATGCAATACAACAAGAGATAGGCAACGTAGGAAAAATGCAATAACATAAGTAATGGATAGCATAATAATGATATGTCATGTCTGAATGATGCTTAAAGTAAATCATGCTTATATAAAACATATTTCATATGAAGGAAGAGACCATCTCTATAGACCAAGCAAACTCAGTACTTGGAATCCAAGGTAGACTAATCCTTAGAAGTGATTGAGCTACCAACCTCTCAATTGGCTGACGAACATGATCACCCTCCATTGGAAATGATTGAGGTACCAACCCCTCAATTGGTTCATGGATGACCACCCATATCCAAGGCGATTGAGGTACCAATCCCTCAATTGGTTGACAGATATGACAACCCTCAGTCGAGTATGATTGAGGTACCAACCCCTCAATTGGTTGACGGACATGAACACCCTCAACCGAGAATGATTGACATACCAACCCCTCAATTGGTTGATAGACATGACCACCCTCTATTGAAAATGATTGAGGTACCAAACCCCCAAATTGGTTGATGCTTACCACTCCCATCCGAGGCGATTGAGGCATCACCGCTCAATTGCTATGGTAAACTCACAACACAATAGATACTTCTCATGAAATCAACACATATATACTATCCTTTCATCATCATAAAGTCACTTAAATCATACACCATGCATTAGGCCTTCAATAACTCAAGAAACATAATCCGGACATTTTATCAAATACTTGGAGAGTGTATAATGCTTCTGTAAAACCATGCAATTCAAGAGTGAAGTCATGCAAGAAAACTAAAGGTAAAATCACCTATCAACACTTGGTAATACCCTCAAGAAATTTACATTAAAACCCTTAATCAAATCTCAAGATAGATCAAAGATTCATAGCTCAAAACATGCTTAAACATTCACACTTTTATGAAACCCCAACATGGTTCATAGTCAAAATCATAATAAGTAAAACTCATAAGTAAATCAACTTACAAACATGTAATTTATGTAAAAAGGAAGATTTGGCACCATGGATGAAAGGACCCAATGGTTGAAACCCATATACCTTAGCATTGGAGAATTCCGTGATGAAGATTGGAGATGGAGACTTGAAGCTTGAGTGAAATCCTTAAGACCAGGAATGAGTTTGGAACCCTTGATTTTGAGTAAAATATTTTTCTAAGTGTTTGGGAGAGTATTGGGAATGCTTTGTGCGATATGAAGGTGAAATGTGTCTAAGTATAGGTATTTTGACATAAGGGAAGACTTAGGCCGAAGACCCAAAAGCCTCGGACCGAACTAATAAAATTGGGAAATTTTAACACTGAGGCGCACCCCCAGGGCGTGATTCTTCACTGGAAATCACCCACTTTGAAATTTTGAATTTTGATATAGTTGCTCTTAAAATAAGGGTCAGATCCATTTCCCACTCAATTGTTCCCCTTGATCAAGAATATGAAGTCAGATTTTGATATCACATACAAAATTTTAAATATATGGAAATTACAATTATGAGCACTTCTGAGGCATATTTTTAGGAACTTTTTTTGGGGTCATTTTCAGCATTTTCTATTATATCTTGTGTATTTGGGAGGATGTACTTGCAAACTCGCAGCCAGACTTTCAAAAACTTAACCCTTTTTCGGAGGAAGTGATAATTCATTAGTTCACAATGCATCCAATAGTCGTCATGATTTCCACCTCAGGTTATTCGCTTGGGTTCCCAGTCTATTCAAAGCCCACTCTTAGACACCTAGGATAGAGCGAAACCAAAACACTTTTTAGGATCATGTTCCTAGGTTGACCCAATGCCTAAGGGGCATTGAGCCCATTAATAGCCCACCTTGAGTCTATGTGGCCCATGACCAATAAGATGACCATACTTATGTGTTTATTTGAAGGATGTGTAATCTAATTTAAACAACCCATTATCACCTGGGCATGGGGGAACCTAACCTATTTTTCTATCTTGTAGGATGGATCAAGCATACAAACCTTTAAGTACTAGCATGGTGACTCAACCTCATCGCTTCATCAAGGTGTGGTAGGAAAGAATGAATGAGTTTGACAAAAGGGATGTCGAAAAGCACATAGGTTACCTCCTCTCTCTAATGGAAATGGAAGCTTGGCCGAATCTAATTGGTGGAATGATCAAGTTTTGGGATAGTGATTGCATGGTGTTCCATTTTGGAGATGTAAAATTGACTTCAACCATAGAGGAAGTTGTAGCGAGTTATGAAAGTATAGGTATGTGCAAGAAGAGAAAGTCTAAGCCAGATGACGACATTCTAATTCCTAAGGCATGGGGTCCAAATGAGATCAAAAGGGCCTTCTCATTAGTCAATGTTAATTGGATTAATCGACTAAAAGGAATGTGCATCCACTATGAAAGCTATACTACTAGTTCAGACGTGCTAATGGCTACAAAAGATTCAATGGGGAATTTGTTTCTGAACAAACTTGGGGAGAAAAATGAGCTTTCACTTTTGTGGTATGCTTATTGGGCTCCTTAGCTTTCCCCCAAAATCTTGGCCACAATATTCAATCTAGTGTGACAATGATCACTCATGCCATCTTCTATGGGGTCAAATTTGGAACGTCAGCCAAATATTATACCTTAGCACCCATAATTCTTGCAGACATCTATAGGGCTTTGGATAAATGTCAAAGAGGGAGTCGATTCTTTCAAGTTTGCAACCTAATACTTCAACGGTGGATGATAAAACACCTACTTAAAGTCCATGACCCTATTGAACTGAAATGCCCCACACTTGCCTAAGAATTCCCCCATAATCGTAATTCCCTTATATCTCAAATCGGGAATATTTAAACACCCCTCCACATAGCTCATAAAAACTCTATGATGCATTTTTTTTCAATATCTCAAAATCTTTGAAGAATTTCACAAATCTGACTTCATATTCTTGTTCAGAGGCAAAATTTTATGGGAAAATGAGTACGTACAAGATTTACTTGTCTATGCCGAGAAAAATAATTTTGGTGAAGCTTCACAAAAACAGTAGTTGTCCGCGATGGGTCCGCGACGCTGACCTAACGTGGACTAGTTCAAATTTTTTTTAAAATTATCCTTTTTACTCTAGGGAAATTTGGTAATAACCCTATAACTATGTACATGAAAATCCCTCATTGTCTAGCCGTTTTAGGTCCTAAAAACCTCTAAAAATCCTCTCTGATCTTCATCAAGTTCTCCATCCATTATCAAGATTTTCAAGAAGTCTTGTTGGAATTCAAGGAAACCAAGTCGATCCCCAAGTCCTCCTCAAGATTTAGGAGTCCCAAAACTCATCGGGATCTATGGATTTCATTCAAGCTTCAAGTCTTCATTTGAAATCTTCTTCTAGAAACTCTCCAAAGTCAAGGTATGTGGGTTTTCTTTCATGGGTACTTTTCACCCATGATGCCCAAACTTCCTTTCACTTAAATTTTCATGATTTAAAGATAATTTACTCATGGGTCTTAATTATTATGAATTTCACTGCACACGATGTTGGGGTTTCATGAAAGTATGGTTGTTTTAACATATTTTGAGCTATGGATCTAAGATTTATTGTGACATTTGATGAAGGGTTTTGATCCATATTTCTTGAGGGTATTTCTAAGTATTGATTAATGGTTCACATTGGATTTACTTGCATGATTTCACTCTTGAATCGCATGGTACTACACTAGCACTACACACCCTCTAAGTGTTTGATAAAATACCTTTTCAAGGATTCTTTAAGTTTTGATGATCTATTGGTTGAGTTATGATTCAAGTGACTATATGATGATTATGAGCTTTCTAAAGATGTGTTTAAGTCATGGAAATGCTGATGATGTTGTAAAGCCAGGTTTAAGCCCTTTCTTAAAGATTTCACATTTTGTGAGCCTATTTAACGTTGATATTGATGCAAGTGTAATGATGTTAATGAACTATTCTCATGGTGAAGTTGGGCCAAAAAGGGATGGGCTCCCGAAAGGAAGACCACTTAATCTGAAAAGGGACGGGCTCCTGCAAGGAAAGCCACTTAATCCAAAAAGGGACGGGCTCTCCTAAGGAAGGCCATTTAATTCGAAACAGGATGGGCTCCCTAAGGAAGGCCACTTATTTTGGAAAGGGACGGGCTCCCATAAGGTGAAGTTACACATAAAATCCTCTCCAAAGAGGGATGGGCTCCTGTAAGGAAGGTTGCTTCTCCGAAAGGGGACAGGTTCTTGTAAGGTGAAATTTGAGTTACCTTGGTAAGTAGAACACTTCTTTACCGGTGAGGGATAATCATCAGGATTCTAAGTTGTAGCTCACTTGGTATTATTCTATGTCGGATGAGGTCTCTTACCACACTTATGTATTATGATCTATATAAATTGAATGATTTGCAAAGCACACTTTACTTTAGTATTGATCATACATAACATATTGTTATTATGCTATCTATTGAATATTATATGAATTTTTACCATGTTGCCTATCTTTTATTACATTGCATACCACATACTTAGTACATTCAAATGTACTAACGCATACTCTATCTCTACCTGAAGTTACAATGTAAGAACCAGGGTCCCACTTGAGCATCCTCTATGTGGCTAGTATGACTTTGATCAAGCTTTTCGGTGAGTCCTCCATTCCGGGGATATTACTTATGATCTCTTGCTTTGTATTAAGACTTTATCTCTTTGACTTATGCATTGACTATGACGGTGAGCCCAGTTGTTTTGTCTTGGCCCCCACTCTTATCTTATGTAGTAGAGGTGTTGTTGGACATGCTATGTATCTATGCTATGAGCCTTGACTCTCTTGTTTCTTGATGTTTATGATATGGAATTTTAGCCTTAGTCTCAATTCCCCACGTTCATGCTTATCTCTTATTATCATTCTAATTGCTTCCACGACTAAGAATGTGTAATGATATGCTATGAGGCTTATTTGGGGTTCCTTCGGGTTCTCCATTCACCGGTCACGTCTAGGCCCTAGGCTTGGGTCATGACAAAGATGGTATCAAAGAACTAGGTTGTTAGATCCTCAGAGTCCAACACACCGCGTTGATTAGAGTCTTATTCATGGTTGTGTTGTGCACCACAACTATGCATAGGAGGCTAGGAGACGTTTTAGGAAATGTTTCCCTTCTTCATGTTCTAAGTCGTTCTATATAGTTAAAGTAAGTTTTTATCCACTAATGATTGTTCTGTGCTATGCTAGATCATGCCTAACACAAGAGAAAAAAGATCCCACTCTCCCAAAGAACAATCGACTCATGGAGAATTCTGGGATGCACTTACTATGTTAGCTCAAGTTCGGGTTCCCCATTCACCGATCATACCTAGGCCCTAGGCTTGGTTCATGACAAGAATCGGACCAAAAATGTCGAAGGGATCATTTCTCTTCTCACAGTGTGTGGCTACATTTGAATAATTTAAAGCAGGAAATGGACAATGATTTTGGATGCCAATACTGAGTGGGTTACGAGATGAAGATGTCCAATGGGCCATTGATGATCTCGTCGTGCATGAACTGTGATTCAAAGTCAAGACCTTCCTTTCTTGGTACTAGCCGGACTTAGGGAGACCCGACCATATGTTCCTGGTTGAACTCTCAGGTAGTTAGGTTGCAAGGAAGACACCCCTCAAACAGGAGACATGAGGAAATTTGCAACACACAATAAGAATGGTCAAGTATCCTTCTCTAGCATGATGATTCAAGGATGGATGACTCAAAGTGTAGCAGGTGATAAGTTTCCCAATAGGTTCAATTCCAAGTGTAGTAGTATGTATAAGGATTGGTTGAAGAAGTATCTTGCTGGAACTATCAAGCTCGGCCTGAACGTGCCTTATTACATTAAAGATGTTGAAGCCGAAAGCCAAGTGCTACTTCATCGACTCCAAGAAAAGCATCAAGAGAATAATTTGGCCCATCGGCATCGACATTTGGAGGATGTAAGAGTTATATAACGACTTAAGAAGGAACTCAATAGAGTGAGGTAATGCATAGATGATCACATGGAACAACAAATTCAGACTATGGAAGTCTATCTTTAAGAAAAGACTCAGTTGGCAAAAAGCTACTTGTGGGAAAATAGGTACTTCATATGGTAAGAGTTTGACACAGCTAAAAGGTTAAGGGTTAATGGGATAACCGAGGTAGCATGAAGTCTTTTATTGTCCCCTGCGTGGGGTTGCTTTTGTTTCTGTATTTTCTCTTTGTAAGAGTGTGGTGATGTATCTTTCATTATGTTTTGTAAGCACTTTGAAATATTTCATTATGTTTTATTTTATCAATAAAGTACTTTGGGGATAATAGGTCGCCTTTAAATTAATATACATCTTTGAATTTAATAGGCCAACCCTTGGCGAAAAAGGGTCACATATTCTCTAGGGCGTGCAATAACTGTATCTGTGTAATTTGTTGGTACTATTGTGTGTGCTATCTTGTATTACTTGCCAATTCAAGGAAACTAACATACATGCCTTTGAGTAATTATTCTTACAGGTAACTTAGAATTGATTTGTGTTGATAAAAGCTGGCCGACCATCCACATTTTACCCGATCAAAGGTTCACAAAGGTTCCTTCCCCCATCAAATTTGTCAAAAGAAAAGACAACAATGGCAAGAAACAATGAGGATATGGAATCAACTGAAATTACCATGGTATACCTCGTCATCACCGAGCAAAATAAGCTAATTGCACAAGTGATAGAGCAGGTAGCTGAAATGAGGATCCAGATACACAAGGCCTAAGACCTGACAAACTTGATTGTTGTTGCTAACCTTCCTGGTCTTGCGATAAAAGACCTCCACTCCACTTTCCTCCTCCGAAACCAATTCGTGAACCTATCCTGAATAACCCACCCTTTATCTCTATTCAAAATACCCTTACTACTGACGCATATCATGCCAACTCTTCACATCATACACCTCCTCCACTTCAAAATCCAAATATCGAGAACATACAAGCCTTCACTCCTCCTTAAAATTCCAATACTACTAACTCCCAAACAGCCCCTTGGAAAAATCAAGAACAACAAACCCAAAACCCACCTACCACTCAACCCTTTCCTCTTAAATCCCCTTTCCATTTTCCAGTCCTTCCCGAACCACATATTCCATATGCCACATACCTTGAAATCTATCATTATGAGAAGGAAAAAGAGTAGAGGGCTAAGGAAGAAATGACTAAGTTGAGCATAAGGGAAGAAATTGAAAAGGCTATGAAATAATTTTAGGATGCATCAGATGTTGCAGGATTAAACTACGAGAATTTGTCTATTCATCTTGATTTGAACCTTCTAGAATGATACAAAATACCAAACTTTGGTGCATTTGATAGAACTGGAAACCCTCTCACCCACTTAAGAGTATATTGTGATCAGCTTATAGGTGTCGGAAAGAATGAGGCATTATTGATAAGACTTTTTAGTCGGGGCTTGAGCGGGCTGGACTTGGAATGGTTTACCTTGCAAGAAATGCACCAATGGGCTAGTTGGAGTGCTATGGCCAAGGATTTTGTTGAGATATTTTTCTTACAATGTCGAGATTGTTCCGGATTGATATTCCTTGGAAAAGACAAAGCAAAAATCTACCGAGAGTTATCATGAGTACGCTTATGGATAGAGGAAAGAGGCTACCAAGGTTTAACCTCCCATGTCCAAGAAAGAGGTCATTGAAATATTTGTGCATATTCATGAGCTAGAGTTCTATGACAGAATGATATTGCTTATTGGGGCAAAATTCGCAGAGATTGTCAAGATAGGGGAGACTATTGAGGATGGGCTCAGAACAGGAAGGATTGCTTGTGTGTCTAATCCAGTTGGATCCTAAGGATTACTAAGGAAGAAGAGAGAGGATGTGTCATCTATTTCCTGTACATCGGATAAGAAGAGACCTTTTAGAGATAATCCCAAAAAATCTGCACCTTCCCAAACCTACCTTCACTCTTCTCAAAGTTCTGTTCCTCGATACCAAACTCCACCCCCAATTCACCAAGACTCTCCACAATACCTAAATATCCATCCAAAACTGCTCTCATGTTCAACCAATCTACCAATGTCCTCCTACCAATTACTCCACCCCATACTACCAAACCCCACAACCAAGCTATCAAACTCTACCCTATATAAGATTTCAAACTCCCCTGCCTCCCGCCGTAATGCTTCAAATTACCATCAAGTACCCCCACCCCCACAAAATAAGTATGACCCTCCTTGTCCAAGTTCAGAGAAGAGGCCTCCTAGGGTGTTCACTCCACTTGCAAAAAGTCGAACAAAATTATTTGAAAGGTTGTAGGCTAAAGGAATTATCCATCCCATCCCTCAAAAACCAGTAGACATGAACTCTTAATTCTTCAAGGGTGACCGAACATATGTTTTTGATTTTAATAGTGTTGAACACGATACTAAAGATTGCACAAGTCTAAAGCACAAGATTCAAGATTAAACTAACCACGACGTGGTTGTTCTTCAGACCATCGCCTCTAATGTCAACAGTAATCCTTTGCCTAATCATGGAGGAAACACTGTCAGTATGATTAAGAAAGATGAGGATTGGTGTGTGACTAAGACAATAGTCCTGGATAATGTCTACAACTTGGAGAAGAATGTAGCATCTTTATGCATTTCTGAGAAATTGAAGTTTATCATCTTGACACCTCCAAAAGTTATTGGTTTGATACCAAAGGGGTTCCTGCTTAAAATGTCATGACCCAAGTCTATGACCTAGATGCGACACAGTGAATAAGAAGACTGAAGACAACCCAAAAAAGCCTCTTAGCATATCATGTACATATCCTTGGTTGCAAAAGGAAATTTGACAAACATAAGAGTCAAATAAATGTGAAGGGAAAAAAAGGACTAAGGGAAAATGTTCATAATAATAACAACATAAGAGAGTCAATCTCCCTAAAACATAGAAAACCATGATATAATATCTAATGACACCTCTACATAGAACGGAGCGGCGGCCAATACACTTCCCAGGCTCACCCTCATTAAGAAGTATTCAACATAAGAAAAGGTCTCTATAAAGCATGAACGAGAATAGATATCACCCTCAGAATCGAGGACTCACCAACTAGCTTTCTTCACAAGAACCAAAATAGCCCCGAGGGGAATGGTCAACAGGAGCACTAGTCCCTACATGGTAAAATCATGTAGGCATAGAGTATGTATTAGTATGTTTGAATATACTAAGTATGCGAGATGCAATGCAACAAGAATCATAGGCCATAATATCAAGATGCTTAATTATATAAAAAGAACATAAGATCAAATGGGATATATGCTACAAAACCTTACACAAACATGCATGAAATGAACCAAAATAAACACCCACTTACCTTACGGCACCACATTTTTGGAGAGTGTTACCAATACTCCTACCTTACGACATAGCCTATTTAGTAGGTGTTGTAAGATGTCCTTACCTTATGATATAATCTTTTAGGTAGGAGCCATGAATTATTCTACCTTACGGCATGACCTTTTCGGTAGGTTGTCCTTACCTTACAACACAATCTTTTAAGTAGGGATCATGACTTATTGTACCTTACGCATGACCTTTTTGGTAGGCTGTCCTTACGTTACAAAATAATCTTTTAGGTAGGAACCATGAGATGTCCTACGTTATGACATGGCCTTTTGGTAGGAGTATAAATATCTCATTAAACCATCACATCAAAGAGTCAAGAAAGGGGCTTCACATTTCACATGAGTGTAAAATATAATATTAGGGTTCAAAAAATCTCTTGTAGATTATGAGAGCTTTTCATGAGTTTAATATATGCTTGGGAATCCATAAAGTATCCTCACATGCTCACCACTTAAATGTATGCAATAACCCCTAATCAACATCAAGAATCCATATCAAGTAATTTCATCAAACACATTGTGGACATATGCAATCCAAGAGTGTAGAACAAGAAAAAGTAAAACCAATTCATTTCAAAGTCAATCAAATCAACCCTCCAACATTATGATAAAACACCATCATGGATAACATGTAAATCATATCAAAACTTCACAATAGTTCATAGATTTCGTATTTTGAATCATGTATAGTCTTAATAGACAAATATTCATTCATAGTATAAGTTTAAAATATTACAATGTTTGACAAAACCCCAGTATATTTCATGCTCATATTTTATAATAAGAGATATTCATAAGTAGTATAACTTGAAAACATGAAATTTCTTAAAAGGGAAGATTGGGCTCCATGGATGAAAGGACCCAATAGATGAAACCCATATACCTAAGCTTGGGATTCCTTGATGTAGACTTGAAGGAGATTGTAAATTGGAATGGAGTTCTTGAAATCCAATATGAGCTTGAAATCATTGGATTTGGGTGGGAATTTTTATAAAGTGTTGGAGAGATTTTTGAGTGATTAGAGTTGAAAAATGACTAAGTATGAGAGATTTCATATTTAAATGGGTATGGGGCGATGATCCCAATGCCTTTGGGCCAAAATACAAAAAAAGGGAAAAAATTGCACTGGTCCACGATGTGGACCTAATGCGAAGGCCACTTTTATATAGCTCTGCGCCCTTGCGCGTCGCGGCCAGGGTGCGGATCTCCCCTATTTCTGAAACATTTATGGAAATTACTTTTTGCTGCGGACCTTCTAAAATCTTGGTTATACTCATCTCCCACTCAATTTTGCCCCCTGATCAAGAATATGAAGTCAAATTTTCAATATCATGCACAAATTTTGAGATATATGAAAATTATGATTTTGGGCATTTTTGAAGCACATTTTTAGGGCGTTTCAATATCTACTCCTTGGAACATTCGTTCCTAAATGTCAAAAAAACATGCAAGAAAGAAGTAATCATGAAGTTTTTTAGCCCTACATGAATGCAATAATACACTTAAATATTATTTTAAAAATTTCAACATGAATGTTAAAATCGCCATAAACTTGTTACCACAACCATGAGTGAATGCAACATGACATAGGTTGAGACTTAAGACTTGAATTCAATGATTGGACACCATTTGTTTATCTTAAGTTTGGATGGAGTGAAAGAGGTATGGACATTACTTTTTTATATCCGTTTCGGCTTCTTTAGTGACACCTTCGACTTGTTGATTCTCCCCATGGACCTTGATGAAGCTACACCCTTGTTTCTCAATCTTTTCACTTGTCTATTCAGTATTTCAATTGGGACCTCCTCATAGGTCAAATTATCCTCCACCACACCCACAAACTCTAAAGTCACAATAGCACTTGGGTCACTATCACATCTCCTCAATATAGACACAGGAAAGACCGGATGAACCACATTCATATCCATAGGCAACTCTAACTCATAAGCAACCTTACTCACTCTCCTCAAAACTTTCCAAGGACCCACAAACCTTGGGTTCAATTTCCCTTCCTTGCCAAATCGGACCATACCCTTCACGGGTGAGACTTTCAAGTAAACCCAGTCATCAACATAAGCACACATAGCTACATTGGTACTTAAGGACACCATCTCCCCATTGGGAGAAAACCTCCACCTTGCTATTCTGTACCAAAGCTTTAACTCTTGTAAGGTGGGATCAAGGTGTTGCTTTAACTTGACCCTTTTCTAACCAAAGGAGATTAACATAAAAAACCATTACACCACTATTCTCAACTTCATCCAACCTCATTCCCAACCTAGCCAACTGGTGTACTTCTCTAACCACCTCTTTGTCACCCAAAATTAACATTTTTTATATTTAGCAAGCAACCTCTCATCCCTCAAAATTGCAATACCACCCTCAAAAATTCACAAGCTCTTTTTCACTCTAGAAATAACATAATATATCATCACTAAAAATCAGCACAAATATATTAAGGTAGGGTTAAAGACCCTATTCATGAGATCCACAAACATAACTGGGGTAGTGGTCAAGCAAAAGACATTACCACAAATTTATAATATCGGCATGGACATTAAGGAATTGGAATCTACCACTTTACAACTTTCCACTCAAATGCGAACTCATTAAGGAATTGGAATCTAACTTTATGGGCTCTATAATCAATGGAAATATGATATGCATGTAACCAGTCCACCCTAAGAATAATCTCAAAATCTACCATGACAAGTTCAACAAGCTCACTAGACAAAACTTTATGCAATAAGGACATGGGGCAACCCCTATAGACTTTCCTAGCAACAATAGGCTCATCAAGGGTGAAGGGAGGGGGGTAGACACCAAAGGTTCACATAACAATTTGGGAGACATGAAGCCTATTAGCAATAAGACAAATAATGAAAGAAATAACAATACATGGATCTATCAATGCATACACATCAAAATCAAAAGCCTTTAACATACTGGTAACAACAGCGAACACCTCATCCCCTCCTTGCCTCATTTGAAGAGCATAGAACCGATTATGTCGTGGAGCACCCCCTTTTTGGCCACCTTGAGCCCCTTGATCAACATGACCACCTTTACCCATGTTTTGAGCATATGGAAAATCTAGAATTTTGGGCCCCATGTAGCCACACCAAAGCATGCAACCATGTTCTTCCAACACGTGCCACTATGTTTCCTCCCATATATTGGCATCAAGGAAGGGTCAACCCATCATCACCTCCTTAGGGCCTTGGTTTAGTTACCCCATCCTTAACAATGCTCTCGTTTTGAGCACTAGAGGATCCTAGACCTTGAAATTTGAGACCTTGTTAAAATCGGCCACCCTCAAACTGAGCCCTTTCAGACTCCCCACTTCTCTTCTTCCTACGCTTCTCCCCCTCAAGTTGTTTGGCATAGGTCATGAGCTAAGATAAATCCATATTGCCTACAAGCATCACTGTACAACATCTTCATTTATCAAGTTGGATACCCCCGACACAAACTTGTTCATCCTTGATCTAGATTCGACAACCAATTGAGGAGCATACTTCGAGAGCTTGTTGAATTTGAGGGCATAATCCCTCACACTCATAGAACCTTGCTTAAGATTCATGAAATCTGTCATTTTAGCCTCTCTCAACTCAATTGGAAAGAACTGATTGAGGAAGGCAGCCTTGAACTCCTCCAAAGGAATAGCATCAGATTTCCCCTTTCCATCTTCCATTGCACAAACCAAATTTGAGCCACACCTTTTAGTTGGTAGGGTGCTAGATCCGTGTTCTCCTCCGAATTTACAGCCATGATGGATAGCACCTTGTACATCTCATTTATGAACTCTTCAGGATCTTCCTCTACCTTGGACCCATGAAACTCCGAAGGATTCATTCTAGTGAAGTTCCTCACTCTTGAGTCCGGGGTATGAGCATGAGGAGCTTGGGCCCCTTGATTCAATTGGTTGCTCATTTTATGGGATAACATAGTAATAGCATTCTAGAACTCAACTTTGGTAGACCCTCCATCTTGAAGAGCTTGAGGAGAGGGTTAAGCCGGTTGTCCCGCGATTGCACATGCCCTCCTTGGTCTTCCTCTTTGTAGAGACATGATCTTGAAGAGAAAAGAGTATTCGTTAGGGGAAAAGCCTTATCTTATATCTAGATCACGATAAAGACCATGAAGGAGTAAACCATTTCTTAAAATGCCTCATAGCCCCCTAGTCATAGTTGTGGTGCACTTCACAACCATGAATAAGACCCTAATTGATGCGGTTTGTTGGTTTTCTGAGGACCATTAACAACTTAGTACTCTGATATCAAGTTTGTCACGATCCAAGCTTAGGGCCTAGACGTGACACAATAAATGGGAAGCCCCAAGACATCCCAAACAAGCCTCTTAACATTTCATGTACACATCCTTGGTTGCGGAAGAAAATTAGACAAACACAAGAGTCAAATAAATATAAAGGGAAAAAAGGGACTAAGGAAAATAGTCATAATAATAATAATAGCATAAGAGAGTCAAGCTCCCAAAAACATAGACAAACCATGACATAATATCTAATGACACCTCTACATAGAATAGAGCAGGGGCCAAGACACTTCCCTAGGTCATCCTTATAGTAACAAGTGTTCAACATAAACAAATATCAAATAACAAGAGTGGAATAGTTAATGTCCTTGGACTTGAGGACTCACCAAATCTTATATTCCGAAGTACCAAACTAGCTATGTGGAGGATGATCGGGAGCTGCTCCGATTTCGACATGGTAATATCATGTAGGCATAGAGGATGTGTTAGTACGTTTGAATGTACTAACGCATATAGGATGTAATACAACAAGACATAAGCCAATATAGACAAAATGCATAGTCATAGGAAATGGATAAGTGTAATATCAATATGGTATGCATGATCAATGCTTGAAGTAAAGCATGCTTGTAGTAAAACATGCTTGTAAATCATATAACTTGCAAAGTACATATCACATGTGTGGAAAGAGACCATAACCGACATAAACCAAGCCAGCTACTACTTTGAATCCAAGGCATCTCATCCCCTTATAAGGTGATTGAGGTACATCACCCCTCAACAAGGTGATTGGGCATGTCACCCGCCAACAAGGTGATCAAGGTACATCACCCCTCAACAAGTTTGTTGGGCATATCACCCTCCCCTCCTAACAAGGTGAATGAGGTATATCATGCCCCAACAAGGTGATTGGGCATGTCATTCCCCAACAAGGTGATTGAGGCATGTCACCCTCCAACAAGGTGTGGTCTACTTGCAACATCATAGATGCTTTTCATGAATTCAATGCCCTTAATCATCATAAACTCACTTGACTTATAAACCATGTAATGGATCATAAATAACTTGAGAGTCCTTGTCAAGATATTTTATCAAATACTTGGTAGGTTCATAATGCTTGTTCAAAATCATGCAATTCAAGAGTGAAATAATATGAAAAACCCAAATGCGAATCAACCACCAAAATATAGTAAAACCCTTATGTAGGGTACCTTGAAATCCATCCTCAAACCTCATAATAGATCATAGTTTCATAGCTCAAAGCATGTAGAGTCTCAATAGACAAAACAAATTCATTGTATAAGCTTGGAAATAGATAAATATGCACAATCAATCAAAATTTCATAAGACCCCAGCATAATTTATAATCATGATCTACAATAAGAGATACCATAGATGATACAACTTGAAAACATGTTATTTTCATAAAAAGGAAGTTTGGGCTCCATGGGTGAAAGAACCCCCATGGATGAAACCCAGATACCTCAAACTTGGGTTTTCTTGAGATGAGCATGAAGAGAACTTAGGGCTTGAAGAGAACCTTTGTGTTCCAAAGTTAAGCTTGAAATCCTTGAAATTTGAGTGAGATATTGGGTTAAGTCTTGGAGCGGTTTTTAAGAGGGTCTTGAGTGATATAGACTTGAAAAATGGCTAAGTATGAGTGTTTTTACATATAAGTGGGCATGGGCTATTACCCCAATGCCCTTGGTCGACACAAAAATTAAGGAAAATAAGCACTGGTCCATGACACAGACCTAACGTGAAGGCAGAATTTGTATTCTCCGTGCCCCAGGCACGTCGCGGCTTGGGCTCCGCCACCACTAATTTGCGAAAATTAGTGAAAATTATTTTTTGCTGCAGGTCTTCTAAAATCTTAGTTAAACCTATTTCCCACTCAATTTTGCCCCCCTATCGAGAATATGAAGTTGGATTTCAATATCACTCATGAATTTTGAAATATATAAAAATTATGATTATGAATATTTCCAAAGCACAATTTGGGGCATCTCATGCCAAGAGGGCCATTTCATCATCATTGGCAAGAGGGCCATTTCATCATCATCGCCAAGAGGTCCATTTCATCATCTTCGCCAAGATGGCCATTTTATTTTCAAGATTCCAAAAAGGCCATTTCGTCATCATTACTGAGAGGGTTATCATCATATTGCATCATATCGACTCATTATCTATTACGTCGAAAAGAAGAATATGAGTCGAACATGGTAAAATATATCATCGCTATATTTAATTTATGGTTTACTAATGAATTTTGTCTTAAGTTATGTCGAGAGTATCCGAAAAGGTGACTTCTCAAAACAAATCACAGGTGCGAATGTCATCAAATAGGATGTGGTACAATGTGGAACTTTTTCTTAGCAGCGAACTGGGATATAGTTTGAAGAGCGGCGTCAAACTCTTTGGACGTAAGCTGAGAAGAAACTCCCCACCATAATCCACCACACCCCTGTTAGAAGGCATATGGGTATTTCTTCGAGTTCATTTAGTTTTTAAATTTAGCATCCAGGTGATCTTAACTCTCACCGAAGCAGTCTTTTTCAATTTGAGTGATAACGTACCACGATCTTTGAAAATTATATCTATATAAGTTCTCAATTATAGGTATCAAGTGCACCACATTTATAGTTAAGAGGTTGCATGCATCTTTTTCATAATTCGATTTGTTTGTCACTTCTCCTGAAATCAAAGGTCATCTCAGAATAAGAGATTTTTTTCAACCGATGGGGTCGAACAACAAACAGCCTGATTCCTAAGTCCAAGGATATGTCGGCGGGCTCGATTTTGAAAACTCGGCTGTATCCTAACATTTCCTCTTAAAGTCTCATTCACAAGCATCCAATTTCTCCATAATTCGACATTAGGACAACTTTTGAACTTTTTGTCAAAATCATGTAAAATCAAGCATTTTGAACTACAAGTGGCCTGAATTCTCCTATAATTTGAGATATGTAGGAAATTCAAAACCAGGATCTAACCATAATTTCCCAAAGTCCGTACTAAGAGCCTTTTATAAGATGAAGATGTGGTCGACTAAAAATTGGATTTGTCAAGTTTCTTTGTCCATGATCTCTTTTATCGATCATATCCAAATAAAGGGATAACTGTTGACATTCAATTTTTACCATCCATAGTATACATCAATCATCGAGCTTTTAATTCTGACAATTTGAAATAATTGGCTTTCAAAAATGCAAAATAATATTTTCTCAAATGAATTCCATTTTTTATTTTAGGGGCTATTATTTTGTAACTAATTTAATTATTTCAGGTCGTTAATATTAAAAGTCTTCAATTAATTTATGTTAATTCATCTTGTAGTCAAATTAGTCAATCAAATTCAATTTGATTACATTTAATTATTCATAATTGCAATTGAATGGCTAATTTCTCAATCCAATTCCCCTTCCCTTGAATCCATTTCCTCAATCTCAATTTTAGACCAAATTGGTCCATTTTTTATGACTAATTTCGGACTAACCCAACCCAAAATTTCCAATATCGGGCCCAATCCAACATATTATACACACACTGTACAAACATATACATACACAACACACGCATGCATCTTTCTTTTTCCTTTTTCTTCTTCCTCTTTCTCCATCACTCTCATCTCCTTCTCCCTCACCCTCACACGTGCACACTCTTCTTTCTCTTTAATGTCAACAAAAAATTTACAGAAATCACGCTGATCCAACACACACGTATGAATTTGTCAAGGATCACCCAAGATTTTCCCAATGTTTTTCAGCCTCTTCTTGGATTCGAAGAGGATTTTGAATTTCAAAATTGGAAAGATATCAACTCTACTCTAATCCCTGCTTATAAATTTCCCCTCTTTCTCTATTGTTACGGGTCGGTTTTCCCACAAAAGAACACACTAGAATTTCCAGTGAAGAGTCGTTCTGAGTTTCAAGAACCCTATGGAAAAACCTTCATTACTTTAAAATAATTTTTTAAAAGCTAGGTTGATATTAAGGTTATTCAAGAAAAAGCTTCACTTTCAGATTCAAGTGATGTCGAAATTTGTGGATTAAAACTCATATCGTCCCAGAATGCTTCTCCAAGAAAGGTAACACTTTCAACTCACTCATCTTAGTTTAGTTTTAAGTGTCATGTCTGTGTTTGTTCTTTCTAGTGTCGTAACTGGTTCATAGCTGTGTTTTGTTATCATCATTTGATAAGACGTCTTCAGTCTTGTTTGATAAAAATGTTGTTTAATGCTTCTTATTCAATATTTGTGTTTCTTAGCTGATTCCAAGTATTTTCTAGTTAAGTAAGATTTCAAAACATGGTTTCATGTTTTAGCAGCCACGTCATTAACGTGAGCTCGATTTACTAATATGTATCATGGAGTACAAATCTGTCTCCAACTCTGCCTCTGTTTTAGATATTGCTCCAACTCTTTTTATATCTGTTAAGATTAGATGAATGCAGCTTGCGACAGCTTTGGTTCTTTCTTGAACATGACTTGTTCATTATTATTTTAACATGTTACAGTCATATCACTACAAGAATATGGCCTAATAGTATACTGATTGAGTCATTTCATTTTTACTTTTTTGTCTGATTCATCCTAAAATCAGAGCTTTCTGGTCACAAATTATATTTCATTTTTACGTATGTCCTGGGACCTCTACTTTGAAAGTTAGCTGCTTTCCAGCATTTAAAAGGTTCAAATCTCTTGCACTGTTAGTTTATAAGCAGTTAACTCATTTATTTGCATTTTAGATTAGTTTGTTTTCCCCTCTTCCAACATAAAATGTGATGTGAATTCATATTGTTGAATCCTTTCTTAAAATAACCTGTTAACCATTGAGGAATTTGAAACTTGGTTCGTTAGGTGTATGCCCGAGTTGGGTCCCTGGAAATTCCATTTTTGCTTAAGTTCAGGTGTGTTTTTCATGTTTAAGTTTAGTACTAATGCGCAGGATGTTGAAAGTCTTGGAATCCTAGTTTTAATTATGTGATCTTGATTTAATTCTCTTACTTGACAAGTCTTCGAATGTTCCAGTCTTGTTTCCTTAAATACCGTTAGATTTCTAATTAAAAAAATGACCCTATTTCAGTTCATATAATGCATTTCCTATTGTTTTAGAATCTCCTTTTGTTTGCCTTCTGATCCGGGTCAAAAAATGTGTTTTGGTTTATAATACACTGTCCAAGTAGGCTGCCATCATCTTCTATGTTTACTAAGGATCAGGTTTTGGTTGAAATAAATTTTGTTTCTTAAATGTATGCAACTACCTCTTTCTTCAGTTACTTTGGTTACAAAAACATATTGTGTATTTCGTTCTAGTATGAGTCATTTCTGAAATATTACCTGTGAAATGTTTGTCTTGGTCTTGATGTTGTTTCATTCGTCATAGTGCCTTTTCTATGCCTGGGTCTAGCTCATCTCTATTTAGCTTGATTAAATAGGGCAAATTTGTTTTAAGTATATTGCTGCATTTGTTATGAACTTAGTTAAATTATTTTTCCGTCAATCATTGTTCATTTTTTCATTTACTTTTCTTCTAAGGTTCTATATTAGTATATGACCAACAACTATCTTATATTTACAATTTATTTGTTAATTTTCAGTTTACATATTCAATATTATGTTTCCAATATATGTTTGATTGTGGTGTGTTACTTTGTTCATTCTATATTTGATTCTATTTTGCTGATTAAATCAATTATTTGGTTTAGTTTCCCAATGTCCAAATTTATTCAAAAAACACTTAGTGCTTACTATTCCATTATATAGTGCTCTTTTTTAGATTTCTTTTAACTATTTAGGTTCTTTGGAATCTACTGGTTCTGAACTGTTCATGAAATGTTTTTTATTCATATTTTTGGTATTTTTTGTTCTATATGATTGTTAATTCTTTTTTCTCTTTTGTTGTATGTGAAATTGTTTTGGAGTCCTTAATGAGCTCCTCTCCTCTCGTTTGTATTTCGTTGGACCATAGAGGCCCAACTCCCCTCTTTGAGTCAGCCTTATCAACTCACAGACAAAGAAACAGTCTATAGGGTCATGGAAGCTGAAATACATGTCAAGGAACCTAGGAATCAGTGTGTATACACACTGATATAGACGTATATACACTAAGTGCATACAACGGAGAAATGGGCTAAAAGCCTAGGAGAGCAGCAACAGATTTAATGGGCCCAAATGATAGAATTATGATGGTGATTGATATTGGGCCTGCCAAGCCCAATAGTTTAGCTTTCTTTTGTTATTTCCTTACTTTGTCAGTTTTTTGTGATGTTTGTCTAACTCTAACACTAACTTTATTTTAGTATTTATTTGTTTTAATCTAATTAATTTCTCCAAAAGTCAAACCATTTGTGTTAGTTTTTATCTAACCTTGATTTTGTGATTCCCTAATTTAAAAAATGCATTTTAGGTCTTTTTCAAATGTCTTTATTAGTCAAATTAGACAATGTAGTAATTTAAACTTTCTAATTTAGTCTTTTTTTTCAAGTTCCAATTCCAAAATTTATTTTTTTGAAGTGAGTGAAAATTTCCTAATCATTGGATAATCGCGTGTTAGCGAATATTTCAAGTGCGTAAAACCTTTTTGAAATGAGAATATGAACCTGGACCTTTTTCTTTGGATCTTAAAAAAGTTTTTTTTTTCTGTTTAAGTCTTTTTAAAATATTTAAATGATTTTCTTGATTTTCCTTAAAAATTAAGAGGTGACTCTCTTTGAATTTTGAAAGTTTGGTTTCTACTTAAATCAATTAAGTAATAAATCAATTTTTTGAAATACAGGTCATTTATTAATATAACAATGGCTACTACATCGCCTTCTGGATCTATTAATATTCCAACTTAATTGGGTGTTCCAATTTTCTCAGAAATTAATTATGTCAAATTAAAAGATGTATCAAAATTTAAATTTTGTGAAACTGTAAAATTCAAATTTGAACCACCTGCATTTTGTTATAGCAGTGGTTTTATTTAATTAGCTTCTCATAAAAATCGAATAATAAAAAAATCTTTATTTGGGAAATATTAATGTATTAAAACACTTTTGAACTTACATTAGAACATACAATAACATATTCACTTTTACTTCTCTAGGATTAACTTATGACGAAGAATTGGAAAAAAATAAAAATGATATTTATAATTTTTTGGTTCAAGGACAAATGTACCATTTTTATAAATGACCTAATTCCGACGTATAAAAAAGACAAAAATCTTCAACAATTTTTTTATCGTGAAAATAAAGTAAGAAATCAAATGGTAGGTTCAAATAAATTAAACAGAATATATTGTGAAAAATTTAATGGACATATTGAAAACTAATCCATATTCTATGTTTTTAAAATCTCTGAAAGATGTTCCACAACTGACTAACTTTAATACTACTCTTAAGTGTGATTCTGGTTTAGATCAGTGTATATATAACCTACCAACTGTATCAGAAGTTGCAGGAATATGGATAGAACAAGGTATAAATAATTCTATACCTACACCACATATTCAAATATATACATAAAATGATCCAAGTAAATGTATGATCAGCAAACGCGTAATGCACAACTCAGTTAGGTATTTTAATATGGATAAACTCTATCGCACAAAATAATAATGCCTAAGAAGTGTAACCATTCCCAATGTCCTATAGTCTCCTGCTTATAAAGTGTGGTGGACAACACACCTATAAAATAGACTCTACTAGACACGACTTCATCAACTCCCTAGGACACTTGAACTCTGTGCTCTCATACCAACTTTGTCACACTCTGAGAGGGTACCCTAGACATGCCGGCACTCAAAGACTATTGCTAGTCTCCCAAGAAAACCAATTGGCCTCATGACGATCGTTGAATCATTCACATTAGTACAAGACATAGAATAAAGTGACAGTACGAGGGACAACTCAATCAACAGTCTAATGCAATGAATAAAGGCCATAGACCAACAAACTCAACACCTGTGACATAAGAGTAGATTTAAAGAAAATACAATCAAGAAAAGGGACCTTAACATTAAATCATCATATTCTAGTTTATGAAGCTTCTATTTCTATAGTCTAGATGGTACCATGAAAGGCTATGACTATTGCAAATCAAAATAAAATTAACTCTTAATCAAAAGAGGTACAAGTCATATCCTCCCGATGCAGGGGAGGGCTTACCAATCAACTGTAGAAAGATAAGACCTTCAACGAAACTCCTATTGATGATCTCGAGTACCTACCTCTGCATCATGAAAAGATGCAGACCCAAATGGACGTCGGTACGTAGAATGTATGATTATGTAAAGTAGGATGGAGGGAAAGCATATAATAAAAGATATTCCACTCAAACATCAACTCATCTCAAACAACAACTCAACTCAAAAGATAAGAAACCTAATCATTACAATAGAATACCGTCATAGCCTATCTGGAAGTTTCTTTAATCGATAACTATTACGTATGAGCTAGTGATGATATAACAAAGAGATGTCATTGCCACATCCATACAATACCTTACTGGGTAAAGGACATCCCATTAGTGGATCTACAAGTAATAACATCATTTCCTCTTTTTGAGACACTAGGGAAATATTCGATTTTACAGTTCAATCATCTCCTACGCTGACTACATAGTTATTGAGTTTGAGTTTTTTTACTGTTACTCAATTCGGTGCTTAATACTCCTGCCAGGATCCAATATACTCATAAGACATCAATAATTTGGTTAACTCATCTAACTAGTCTCGTTGGACATTCATCAACTTAATTTGTCACATCAACACATCAACTCTTTGGTAAGGGACATTATCTTAGGATTAGTTCATGAATTTAAAACTCTAGGAACATCAAGTTTCATCAACATCATCATTAGTACTGTCACATTACATTTACAATCGCAATCACGAGCACATTCATACTGTCAAGGCTCTAGACTCATCTCCTAAGTTCATTTTTGCAAATTTTAATAAATAAAAACCTAGTGTTTATGTTCAGCATAGGAATCAAAAATCATTTATTCAAGAAAAATAAGTTTGTAAAAATCATCAATTATACAAATATAAGCAAAATAGGTTAAATATTATCGAAGTTTTCAAAGAATATACAATCATGGGAATATCAATGTCATTATAACTCATCCCATCACAATCATGGGGCACATGGAAAACCAATCTCATGCTTTAGGTGAGCCTTACATATCTGTAATGAAGGAAGACACTTAACCTTGCAAAAATTTGATTGCAATCTCTTGAACCCTAGCTTTTATTCTCTTTTTCTCTTGAAATCCTCACTTAATTATAGTGTAAGAGACTTTGGAATAGGTTTAGAAACCCTTTTTAGGTTAAAAAAAATGACCTATATTGGTCGTGTTTTAAGTTTAGGAGGGTGGAAAAGGTTTGAAATGCCCTTCGAAAAAATTATGAAAATTTGCCCCACGAAAAACCAAGTCCGCATCACGGACTTGGTACTCTATGGGCAATTTTCATCAAAAATCTTCTGTTCGAGTTTCTAATCCCATAGAAAATATTGAATCACTATTTATTGAAAATCTAAAATAAATTCATGACGAGAACATGTCACACACTTTTTTGAAATTGCATTTTTACCTCAAAAATTATCTTTTAATCCGGTTGCTTTAAAAATCAACCAAGATTACTTTTTCACATAATTTTTCGTGCTAATTGCTTATTCGGCCTCGAATTTACAGAATAGTATAAGGTAGATGCGTTATGTGAGTGCCTCTCATATAGGGTTATTTTGGCAATTTTATCAGGCATAACACATATATTTGGTAACGTTGTAGCATTTATATATACGGTGGAAATTCAAAAGTGAGGACTTCCCCATGCTCATTTTCTTATTATACTTAATGGGAATTACAAATTGCTAACCGTAGAAGCATATGATAGATTCATTTGTGTGGAATTGCTAGATGAAAACATAATTCCCTATTTATACTCACTTGTTACACAACACATGATGCATGGTCCTTGTCGCAACTTAAATTCAACAAATTCATGTATGAAGAAAAAGTTCTTGTAACCATAAGTATTCTATAGAGTTTATAGATAAAATGACTAAAAAAAAAATTCATATCCAATATATAGAAGACGAAACCCAGGAAAAAGTGTGAAAATTATAGGGCACTTTCTTAATAACTCATGGGTTATTTCTTACAATCCATCTTTGCTTTGTATGTTTACTTGTCACGTGAATGTAGAGATTTGTTAGGATATTAAAGTTGTTAAGTATATTTACAAGTATAATTGTAAAGGACATGATAAAGCAACATTTCATGTACAGACTAATGATGCAAATATAGGAATAGATGAAATAAAATAATATCAATCTGCAAGGTGGATATCACCACCTGAGGCAACATGGAGAATATTTGTTTTTTTCTTTTAGTGAAATAAGTCCAAGTGTATATCATTTTCAACTTCATCTTGATGGATAACAATTTTTCCCCTTCAAAAGCACAGATAATATTAATAAAATTATAAACAATTCCATGATTAAAAATGCACTGTTAATCAAATTTTTTATGAATAAAATAAACGAAGAGGCTATGAACCTAAATTTACTATATCGTGAATTTGCAGAACACTTTGTACGGTCACCAATAAATAAAATATTGGCATGTCATAGAAAAGGTCATGTTATTGATCATGTCATGGCATGCCATCCAACTGAGGGAGAAAGATACAATCTTAGATTACTGTTAATGAAACATAAGAGGGCTAAAATCCTATGAAGATATACGAACTAGAAATAGAGTAAAATATAATTCATTTAGAGAAGCTGTAGAAACAAGAGGACTATTACTTTGTGATAGTAATTTGATAAAATGTAAGTCTGAAGTAGCAAGTTATCAAAACCATCGACAATTATTTGCTATGTTATTTATTTATTGCAATCCAAGAAATCCTAGAGCATTATGGGAAGGTTTGAAAGTCCAATGTCTGAAGATTTCAAAACGTTTTTAAACATAAATGAAAGAGAAATTTATTATAAAGCTTAAAGTAGTATTAATGATATTCATTCAATGGTGTCATACCCTGATAAGGTACCCTAGACGTGACCGACACTTAGAGCCTATTGCTACTTCTCAAGCGAACCACTTGGCCTCATGATGATCGTTCAATCATTCAAATTAGCGAAATTTAAAATAAAGTGATATTATAATGAGAAACTCAATGAACACTCTAACTCAATGAATATAGGCCATAGGCCAATAAAATCAAACTCAACATCTGTGATATAAGAGTAGATTTAAAGAAAACTCAATCAAGAAAAAGACCTCAACATAAACCCATCATTTTCTAGTCCCTGAAGCCTCTTGTCATGCCTCAGAAGGGTACCTAGAGGTGGTCGACAGTTGAAGACTATTGCTAATCCACAAACAAACCACTTGGCCTAATCGCATTCATTCAACCAATGTTTGTAATATCAGCGGAAGACTAAAGATGATAAAGGTGGACAATCTCAAATAAAGATAATAATAACAAATCAACAGGACTAGTGTGAAAGAAGCTAGTTAGACAATATCCAAATCATCAATCCCAAATATAGTCTATGAAGCCTCTAAAAAACTGTCAAGATGGTACCATGAAAGGCCATGACTACCTAAATCAAAAGAACTAAAGTACTAACTCAAGCTAGATGAAATCTAAATGAGCATCCTCCGGAAGTAGGGGAGGATTCACCAATCAACTGGATACGAATAGATCCTCAATGATGTACCTGCTGATGATCTCTAACGCCTATCTCCACATCATGAAAAGATGCAGGCCTATATGGACGTCAATATATGGAATATACTGGCATATAAAATGGATGATTGAAAAAGATAAAGGTAGAATAACAGTAGCTCAAGAATACTTAATCAAAATGTCTAATGTCTATCTAAAGCAATAGTAAAGAGTAGACAATGATCAATCAATACAATGCAAATCAATCCAATCCAATCTAATTAGAGTACTATCAGTTTGGGACCTATTTAGGAGTTTCTTTTATCCGACAAGAATACATGAGCTAGTGATTGTACAACAATCTCACCAATGTAGTTGTTCAGTACTTGTTGGGTAAAGAACGAATTGAATCCATAATGGATACAGTCAATTAAGTCCACTATTCTTTCAGGGACTTCCAATCAAGAGGGAACATTTGATGAAATGCTTCAGTCCTCAGCTATGCTTGGCGACGTAGTTAATGAGTTCGAGTTGGGCTTACTCTTACTCATTTCGGTGCTCGATACTTCTCCCAAAACTCAATGCTCAGAAGATAATCATTCTCAATCAACTAGTCTCATATGGACGTTTGTTAAATCAAATCACCACATCAACTATCGACTCTTTGGTTAAATTTGTTTAATGTTCAACTCTTGGCTAATGGAGACTCTATCATGCATTATTCTAACTCATTTCATTCAGGGAACAAAAGTGAAGTTTAAGCATTTAGTGATTTCATATGCTCTATAGCCTCAACACATACTCATGCGTGCTCAATTAAAAAAATTTATAAAATCCACAAGAATTCATGCTAGGGTTCATTTAGTATGACAAAATCATCTATTTCAAGTATTTAATTAATAAAATATCAATCATGCAAGATTATATAGACGTATATTACAATTTAAGAAAATCATGAGGAAACATGCATTGGATACTCAACTCAATCCAACTCTATCAATTACGAGTATGGGACACATGGAAGAACATAATCCATGTTTTATTAGCCCTACATATATGGAAATAGAAGAACAAATGACTTTTAAAGAATCCCTACTCACGTGCTTGGAACCCCAACTTTCTCCCCTTCTTTGATGCTCTCTGAAGTTTCTAAGTATTTTTAACGAATAATACCCTTAAGGTGCTAATAAGGGGTATCTAAAATAAGTCCAAAACATCATAGGTTTTAACTAAATAAGGTGGGAAAAGGCAAAATTACCCCTCAAGAAAAATAGCCAAAGTGGACTACTGATCACGCCCAAGTTACACCTCTCTTTTGGAGGATAAAACAGTCGTTGTCAAATATAAAATGTAACTAAGGTTAGGGTCGAATCCCACAGAGAATACTAAGACTTCGAAATTGATTCACTAATATACAATTCAAGTATTAACTAACTCAATTCCCCAAGGGGGTTACAATAATTGATAAGAAATTAAACTAAACTAACTAAATCAGGAGATAATCAATAATGGAGAGAAACTTGGGAAATGCATTCCCCATGATTCACCAACTCAATATCACCGGATAACCCAATTCTCGACTAGAGTAAAGCATGTAGGACATTAATTTAAGTTCACCAAGTCCTTTGGTCAAAGGTGAGAGGTAAATTCACTATGTGACTTGGCCCATCTCCATTGTATCTAAAACTAACCATTACCCATAGTCCCAATCAACCTCCCCTTGGTCTAGTTCGGTTGATTAGACGAGAACACATCATTGAATCTTGTTAATCGATCTCTTTTCCTATTCATTACCACCTGGATCAGGAAGGTAACATGTCACAACCAAAGCCTAGGGTCTAGATGTGATACGGTGAATGAGAACCTGAGGGGACACCAAGCAAGCCTCTTAGCATATCATTCACACATTCTTGGTCGAGGAAGCAAAATAAACAACACAAGAGTTATAAATAAGGGAAGCGGGACTAAGAGAAGTCTTGACATTTATAAAAGCATAAAAGAGTCAAGGTCATAGCATAAGTACATCAAATATCTAAAAACACCTCTAACATGAAACGTAGTGGGGGCCAAGACACATTCCGGGATCACCCTCATAGTATCAAGTGTTCAATATAAAGAAATATCAAATAGTAAGAGCAGCATAGGTAGTATCCTCAGACTTAAGGACTCACCAAAGCTTATCTTCCTAAGTACCAAAACTAGTCATGTGGAGGATGATCGAAAGGTGCTTTGGTCCCTATATGATAATATCATGTAGGTATAGAGTATGCGTTAGTACATTTGAATATACTAAATATGTAGGATACAATGCAACAAGACATAAGCCAATATAGACAAAATGCATAATCATAAGCAATGGGTAAGTATAATATCAATCTGGCATGCATGATCAATGCTTGAAGTAAAACATGCTCGTAAATCATATAATTTACATAGTGTATATCACATGTGTGGGAAGAGACCATAACTGACATAGACCAAGGGAGCTACTACTTGGAATCCAAGGCATGTCACCCTTTGTAAGGTGATTGAGGCATGTCACCCTCTTAACAAGGTGATTGAGGTATGTCAATCTCTCAACAAGGTGATTTAGGCATGTCACCCCTCAACAAGTTGATTGAGGTATGTCAGCCCTCAACAAGGTGATTGAGGAATTTCACCCCATCAACAAGGTAATTGAGGCATGTCACTCCTTCAACAAGGTGATTGAGGTATGTAACCCCTCAACAAGATGATTGAGGCATGTCACCCCATCAATAAGGTAACTGAGGTATGTCACCCCTCAACAAGGTGATTGAGGCATGTCACCCCCTCAACAAGTAATGGTCTACTTACAACATCATAGATACCTTTAATGAATTCAATACATATGTGCAAGCCCTTAATCATCATAGAGTCACTTGACTTATAAATTATGTAATAGATCATCAATAACACAAGAATCCTTGTCAAGACATTTTATCAAATACTTGGTGGGTTCATAATGCTTGTTCAAAATCATGCAATTCAAGGATGAAACGATATGAGAAAACTCAGTGCAAATCAACCCATTAACATATAGTAAAACCCTTTTGTAAGATACTTTGAATTCCTTATCAAATCTCATAATAGATCATAGTTTCAGAGCTCAAAACATCAATAGTCTCAATATACAAAACCAATTCATGGTATAAGCTAGAAATAGATAGACATGTATAATCAATCAACATTTCATAAAACCCCATAATTTATAATCATAATCTATAATAATCAATACCCATAGATGATACAACTTGAAAACATGCAATTTTCATAAAAAGGTAGATTAGGCTCCATGGGTGAAAGGACTCAATGGATTAAACCCACGTACCTCAAATTTGGGTTTTCTTGAGATGAGATTGAAGGAAACTTAGAGCTTGAAGTGAATCCTTGAGTTCCAAAGTTAAGTTTGAAATTCTTGAAATTTGAATGAGATATTTGGTTAAGTCTTGGAGAGGTTTTTGTTAGAGTTTTGAGTGTTATAGAGTTGAAAAATGACTAAATATTGGTGTTTTCATGCATAAGTGGGCATGGGGCTATGACCCCAATGCCCTTGACCAACACAGAAAATTAAGGAAAAACATGCACTAGTCTGCATCTATTTCGTGATACGGACTAATCACGCACCAAAAATAATACTGCTCCGCACCCTTGGCGCGTCACAGCCAAGTGCAGATAGTGAAATTTATTTTTCACTACGACTCCTCTAAAATATGGGTTATACCCATTTCCCACTCAGTTTTGCCCCTCGATCAAGAATATGAAGTCAGATTTTTGATATCACACATAGATTTTGAGATATATGGAAATTACAATTATGGGCATTTTGGAAGCACAATTCGGGGCGTTTCATAATACTAGGCAAGTTCTAATGTTGGTCACCACTAGAAAATATGCAAAACGAAGATAATTAATTAATACATGTAAATACCAATTCTAATAATTGCAATTTATCTAGGTTTATTTGGTTAGATCTTCATAGTTCTCACGACCTCAAGTTGTGGATTTAACTACTCGTACTATGGGTAGATAAAGAAATCATGAATTGAGAAAATATAATTAATCACTAACCCAATTGAGTTGAAGAACAAGCAAATCCAAATATATTGAGAATCACAAGATTTGAAGATATAATGAATTCACAAGTGTATTCTTCTCCAAGATTGAAGTCTCTAAGTACAAAAACCTAAAAAATACTCTACTCATGTCCTCTCTATTGTACTCCCCAAAATTAACCTAAAAATTACTATTTATAGTATATATAAACAAGTCCTAAAAAATAGAAAATTGATCGGTGACTTTTTACGACAGGCCTTTACGAGTCGTAAACTGATTTACGAGTCGTAATAGGGGGTCTTGTATTCAACTCTTCAAATCTTAGACTTCACTGTTATGGATCCACTTTATGAGTCATAGATTGATTCATGACTCATATTGCGCTCTCGTAGACTTCATCTGCATCAGCAGGTAATTCGCTGGATCTCACTGAAATACTTCACAAAACCACTCTATATGACTTATAGAGTGATCTAGACTCGTAAAAAGGTCTCATGGATAAACTTCAGAAATCAAACTTCATTGGAAATCATCATGAAACCTACTCTTACGACATGTAGAACCCTCCATGACTCACTGACGGTTTGTAACCTTCAAAAACCCGACAAGTCTGCAATTTTGCCCCAAAATCATGCCAACATTCTTTCCTGCAAAACTAAGCATAAAAACACATACAAATCATAAATATCACATTGAGAACACACAAAATCTTAAATTTTAAATATCAAATTTTCTGTATTTTGATTGCACATCAACACCCTCAACATAAAGTTGTTGTTTGTCCTCAAGCGTCGACTCAATCTATATAGACAATATAGCAACACACAGACCTCAACTCAATGGCATACATCACATACAATTCAGACTCTGGGACCCACACCAACTTTTGAAAACAAGATAAGATGGCTATCTAGCAAACTAAAACACACTGGTGCATTTGACAACACAACTATGACAGGCATGGAAATATTAACACTCCACAATCACCGAACAAGTCAAATGCTAACAATGCAATGCAAGTTCCCTTACAGAAAGAAGTCCCATTCTTGATACTCAATGATGATTTCAAATTTAGCTTTGGGACTGTGCAAACATACTCACTCTCATAAAAGATGTTCATGCATAATGACCGTTTGAGCATGTTTTGATCTATGAATCTTGGATCGATCATGAGATTTAATGAAGGTTTTTGATGTATATTGCATGATGGTATTACCTAGTATTGGTAGGTTTATTTACTTCAAGTTTACTTGCATGCTTTTGTTCTTGAATTGCATGATTTTATACTTGCATTGCACACCTACCAAGTATTTTATAATATGTTCGGTTAATGTATCTTAATTTGTTGAAGGCCTAATACTTAGCATATGAGTTAAGTAACTTTATGATGATGAAAGGATGGTATTTATGTGATGATTTCATGATATATATCTGTAGTGTTGTGAGTTGACCATAACCAATTAAGGGGTTGATACCTCAATTGCCTCAGATAAGGGTGGTAAGATATCAACCAATTGAGGGGTTGATACCTTAATTACTTTCGATAGAGGGTGGTCACGTCTGTCAACCAATTGAGGGGTTGATACCTTAATCGCCTCGGATGGGGGTGGTAAGCTGTCAACCAATTCAGGGGTTGATACCTTAATCACCTCGGACAGGGGTGGTAAGCCATCAACCAATTGAGGGGTTAATACCTCATTCACTTCCAATGTAGGGTGGTCATGTCCATCAAATAATTGAATGGTTTATTCATCAATCACTTCTAAGGGGTGGTCTACCTTAGATTCCAAGTACTAAGTTTGCTTGGTCTATGATGATGGTATCTTCCTTCATATGTAATATGTTCTATATAAGCATGTTTTACTTCAAGCATCATTCATACATGTCATATTATTATTATGCCATCCATTGCTTATGATATTACATTTTGCCTATGTTGCCTATCTATTGTTGCATTTCATCCTACATACTTAGTATATTCAAACATACTAACTCATGCTCTATGCTTACATGATGTTACCATGTAGGAATCGGAACTCCTCATGATCATCCTCATCCTCTCTGTGGCTAGTACTATCTATACAAAGCAAGTTGGTGAGTCCTCAATTTCGGACACGATGTCTTTGATCTTATACTATGTATAAAGACTCTCTTTCTTTTACTATATGCTTTTTACAATGAGGATGAGCCTGATTGCTTGCCTTGTCCCCTGCTAAATTCTATGTCTAGAGGTGTTGTTGGAAAAGTTATATATTGAAGCTATGAGCTTTGACTCTTTTGATGGTTTATGTTATGAAAGATTTCCCTAAGTCCCTTATCCTTATTTTATGCTCTTCAATATTATTCAAATGCTTCTGTGGTCGATGATATGTGATAATATGTTAAGAGGCTTGTTTAGGGTCCCTTCAAGTTTCGCATTCATTGTATCACATCTAGGACCTAGGCTAGGATCATGACATCAAACTTGCTTCACCTACCTCGAACCATCCAATCAATAATCTACATGTTCTACCATAGAGGGCCTCATAAGGGGCCATTTGGATACTCGGATGGAAGTAACTATCATAGGAAAATTCAATTATAGGAAAATAGTCATCCCAATATCCCTTAAAATCAATTACGCAGGCCCTCAACATGTCTTCCAAAGTTTGTATCATCCTCTCTGCTTGACCATCAGCCTGAGGGTGGAAGGCTGAGCTAAGATTCACTTTTGAGCATAAGCCTTTCTGAAATGATCTCCAAAAGTGGGCAGTAATTTGAACTCCTCTGTTCGAAATAATAGCTAAGAGGCCTCCATGCAGTCTAAAAATCTACTTTATGTACAGTCAGACATAACACTCTACTGTATCATCCATCTTTACTGCCAAGAAGTGAGCAGATTTTGTCATCCGATCAATTATTACCCAAATCGAATCATGTTGTTTGCAAGACCTTGGTAGGCCTATGATAATGTCCATGCTGATCATCTCCCACTTCTACTTGGAATCTCAAAGTTCAAAGCTACTCCATATGGCCTTTGGTGCTAAATATTCACTTGTTTGCAATTCGAGCATTTGGAAACGAACTCAATAATATCTTTCTTCATCCTACTCCACAAATAAATCTCTCTCAAGTCATGGTACATCTTATTTGAGCCTAGGTGTATGGAATATCTGGAATTGTGGGCCTCTGCCATGATACTCTGTCGAACACCATCAATATCTAAGACACACAATCTGCCTTGGTGCCTTAATACTCCATCTCCCCCTTTGGCAAAAGCCATTATTTTCTGCTAATGTATCTCTTCCTTCAATTGGAGTAAGATGGGATCTTGGTCTTGCTTCTCCTTTACCTCTACCACAAGCTATGATACAGACCCATTATGCACAAGTATTCTACCTTCACAAGATTCACCGATTTGAACTCCCAATTATGCCATTCTGTGAACCTCTTTGCCAACTCCTTTTTATCTCTGTCGACATGGACAGTACTGCCCATAGAAAACTTGCTAAGAGCATCAACAACTACATTAGCTTTACCTTTATGGTAGAGGATGCTCATGTCATAGTCCTTGAGTAACTTAAGCCATCTCCTCTGCCTCAGATTAAGCTCCTTCTTAGAGAAAACATATTGTAGGCTCTTATGGTCTGTAAACACATCATTATGCACTCCATATAGATAGTGGTGCCATAGTTTGAGAGCAAACACCACCACTGCCAATTCCAAGTCATGTGTGGGATAATTCATCTCATGCATTTTCAGTTGCCTAGAAGCATAAGCAACAACTTTACCCTTCTGCATCACTATGCATCCTGATCCCACTCTTGAGGCATAGCAATAAATAACAAACTCGTCAACTCCTTCAAGAAAAGTCAACACTAGGGTTGTAGTCAACCTTGTTTTTAACTCTTGGAAACATTCCTCACACTCATTGGACCATTGAAACTTGCCTTCTTCTAAGTCAGTCTAGTCGACGATGCGGATATTGAAGAAAATCCTTCAATAAATTTGTGGTAGTAAAAAGCCATACCCAAGAAGCTTCTTATATCAGTCGGAGAGGTAGGTCTTTACCAATTCTTGAACGCCTCAATCTTTTGAGTGTCCACCCATATCCTATCGCATGAGACCACATGGACTAGGAATGCCATAGATTTGAGCCAAAACTCACACTCTGTAAACTTTGCATATAACTCATTATCCTTGAGCATCTGCAAAGCGATTCTAAGGTAATTGACATACTCCTCCTTATCTCTAAACTACACCAAGATATCATTAATAAAAATGATCATGAACATGTCAAGATACTGTCTGAATACCCTATTCATCAAATCCATGAAGGTTGCAGGTGCATTTGTCAACCTAAAGGACATTACCAAAATTCAGCGTGACCATATCATGTTTGAAAAGCCATCTTCGGGATGTCACATTCTCTCACTTTCAACTGGTGATAGCCTGATCTAAGGTCAATCTTGGAGAAAATAGTGGCAACCTGAAGTTGGTCAAACAAGTTATCGATCCTCGGAAGGGGATATTTGTTCTTAATGGTCACCTTATTTAATTGACGATAATCTATGCACATTTTGAGGGAACCAGCTTTCTTTGGAACGTATAGGATAGGAGTGCCCCACAGAGAGACAATTGGGCTAATAAATCCCTTTTCCAGCAAATCTTTTAGCTGCTCTTTCAACTTTTTCAAATCTGTGATCATACCTAAGTTACACCTCTCTTTTGGAGGATAAAGGGATTGTTGTCCTATATAAAACCTTACCAAGGTTAGGATCGAATCCCACAGAGAATACAGAGACTTCCAAATTGATTCAATAATAAAGAATTCAAGTATTAACTAACTCAATTCCCCAAAGAGAGGGGGGGGCAATAGTTGATAAGGAATGAAACTAAACTAACTAAAACAAGATACAATCAATAATGGAGATGAAACTTGGGTAATTGTGTTCCCCATGATGCACTAACTCATTACCCCCAGATAATCCAAATCACGACTAGAGTATACTTTGCAGGATGATAATTTAAGTTCACCAATATTATGCAGGATGATAATTTAAGTTTACCAAGCCCTATAGGCAAAGGCTAGAGGTAAACTTCACTATGTGACTTCCATTTTCATAGTTTGCAATACTAACCATCATCCATAGTCCCAGTCAACCTCCCCTTGGACTAGTTCAGTTGATTACACGAGAAAACATCATTGAGTTTTGTTAATCAATCTCTTTTTCAATTCATTACACCTAGATTAGGAAGGTAACATCGGAAAGTTCTAATGTTGGCCACTACTAGAAAACATACAAAACAAAGAGAATTGACTAATACATGTAAATACCCATTCTATGAATTACAGATTATCAGCTTTATTTGGTTAGATCTTCATGGTTCTCATGACCCCAAGTTGTGAATTTAGCTACTCATGCTATGGGTAGATGAGGAAATTATGAATTCAGAAAACATAATTAATCACTTACCCAATTGATTTGAGAACATGCAAATCTAAAACATATTGAAAATCACAAGATTTGAAGATACAATGAATGCACAAGTGTATTCTCCTCTCCATTATTGATTCTCCTAGTACAAAATCCTAAAAGTACTCTCTAATTACGTTCTCTACTGTCCTCTTTTCACTAATGACCTAAAAATTACTATTTTATCGTATTTAGAATAAGTCCTCAAAAGATTAAAAAGCTTGGTCGGCGACTTTCTACAACATGCAGTTACAACTCGTAGACTGACTACGAGTTATTATCGGTGTCTCATATTCAACTTATTGAATCTTGGATTTCACTTCTACAAATCCACTTTACGAGTCATGGACTGGTTTATGACTCATATTGCACTCTCATAGACTTCATCGGCATCATCTGGTCCTTCACTGAAAATCTCCACGAAACCTCTCTATACAACTCGTAGAGTGATCTACGACTCGTAAATGGGTCTTATAGGACTGAACTTTAGAAATCAAACTTTACGAGAATTTGTTACGGAACTACCTCTATGACTTGTAGACTACTCTACGACTCATAGAGGGTCTCATAAAACACCAAAAACTAGAAAAGTTTTTTGCCCCATATTCATGCCAACCTGCTTTCTTGCACAAATAAACACTAAAACACAGAAAAACCATAAACGTCTCATTGAGAACACACAAAATTCTAAGTTTTAGGCATCAACTGTGTTCTATTTTGATAGTACATCAACACCCTCAACTTAAAATTTTTGTTTGCCCTCAAGCGATGATTCAATCTATATAGAAAATATAGCAACACACAGGTCTCAACCCAATTGCATACATCACATACAATTCAAACTGGGATACCCACACCAACGTTTTTTTTTCAAAAAAAAAAAAGATGATATAGCTATTTAGCAAACCAAAATACGCTGATGCATTTGACAACACAACTATGACTAACAAAGGAATATAAACAGTCCACAATCACTGAACAAGTCAAATACTGACTATGCAATGCAAGTGCCCTCACAGAAAAAAGTCCCAAATAAAACACTCAATAATGATTTCAAACTTAACCATGGGATTGTGCAAACACACTCACTCTCACAAAAAATATCCATGCACAATGACTAATACCATAGGCTTGCTCCTATACTCACAATTCAGATTTTCACCTAACTGGACTAGTATCACTTTAGGACTTTCGAGGCTTGAAACGTAGGCTCATGGGGCTTTGGTATGGCATTTTGGAAAAATAGTGACTAAAGACCATCCTTGAAGCACGTATTTTATACTTTCACCTTACCAACCCTAATATTTGCATTCTCTCTTTTTTAACACTCACACTTTTTCGGCTATTTTCTTCTTATTTTTCAACTTCTGCCTCATTTTACACTTCATTTTGCTTTAAATCTCAATCTAAGGCATCTCTTTTCTTCTTACACCTGGTACATGATGTTCTTCTTTTGCTTCTCATTCCCAACTCACCAACTTATTTTTGCGATTTTACCCTTATACCGGTCTCCCTCAACTTAGGCTTTTAGCCTATATCGAAGTACACAATGTCTATGCCCTGAACCAAGTTCACTTTTGGGTAGCCACACTCAATTTAGCCCTTTTGCCTCGATCAAGGTTCACAATGCTCAAGTACAGACCAGGGCCAGGTTCAAGGTTTTTCGCTAGATAAGGCTAGGCTAATTAGGTGTTAAGAAAGAATTGGTTCATGTAAGGCTCAAATATTTGGAACAAGGGATAAAAATTCATTTGGTTGGTAATTTTAGGCTAAAATGGACTAATTTAAAGAGAGAAGTCCTAAGATCCCTTCCTAATGCATTTAATCTATAGTCTAACTTAGAGTAATAGGGCAAGTTTTGAATTAGCACAAAAATGCATGAATCTATCAAAATAAGCTCACACTCACATGACACAGCAAACATTATCAACAAGAGACTCATAGATTAGGCGTCACATCTCAAATTACCCTCACATATTAGAACAAATACTGCCAAACACCCAAACATGTATGGTTTCCATTAAACTACCAATTAAATTATTTGGTGGGTACCAATTTTTCAAAACAAAACATTAAAACATGTTATATGCCGTAAGTACTAGTACTATATGCTACAAATATTATTTAAACATCCTAAACATGTCAGTTCAATAGAAATTAAATTATCCACGAGGAAAAGAACACAAGCAAGAAAACCTCGAGGTCAAAATTTGGGGTAGTTATGGAGCATAAGATACTCAGACTTCATTGGGGTTTATAACTAACCGCACCCCATCAAATAAGTTGTGTATTCTCCTCAATGCACCAAATCAAGAAAAAATAGAATAGTAGGGTCAAAAACATACCTTGGCGCCTAAACGCCTGTCTCAGGCTGCATCTGGTCATATCTCATCTATGGGGTAGTATGCTCAACAGCCAAACTTTACCCGAAGGGGCCAATACCCCTCAATCTATCCTCATCTCGAGGTTACCTCATCTTTTCATCGTTTCTCGATGTCCTCAAGGCCAGCCCGAGATCATCTTCAGCATCATCCTCGGAGTGCCTTGCATGTACATTCCTCTCATCAAGGTCCTTATCGGTGCAAGGGTGTTTCTTGAGGGAAGTAAGCATAGGCTTCGTGGAGGCAAATAAATCAAATAGTGGCTCTGTAAATGCAGTCTCTGATAATGTTTTGGGAGTTGCAAGTGAAGCTTTCATGTCAGCCCTAAGCTTCTCAATGTCCTTCTGGACGGTTGTTAAATATGAAGGCCAGGCCTCAGTTAACCTCTTTTGAACTCGGTCCTCAAAGGCACCGAATAAGCATCCACTCTAGAAACATATTCCTGAATAGTAGAGATGTTAAACATCCGGCACCGCTCTTCTAAGTCCACAACACTCTGTCGGACCCAAGGCCTAAGCTGCTGAATAAGTTGAGATGACTGGGCCTCAACACATGATAATCGCTGTGCCATAGCCCGAACAGAGACAACAAACATATAAACCATGCCTTGTGTAGAAGTTTGTGATATTATGGCCTTTGGTGCAAGAGCAACTATAGTATAACCCCTCTCAACATCAATTTCCTTGGATTGTTGGGGGTATCTCATCAGTAGTAGCAGCAATAGTAGTAGTGGTGGCAGTTGTCAAACCCTCGGGTTGTGGCTTGAGGCACACATCTATGGTCATTGTAGGGGTTGTGCTCGCCAAGTTGCCACCAGGTTGTCACCAACCTTTATTAGGCTAGCCTTCAAGGTATGCTAGGCCTAAAATAACTGGTCTAGCTGATGAACTATCGCCACACAATATGGTAAATAGAGTTTTCAAACAAAAATTGGGAATGGGATGGAGGTAGCCCTCGTGAGTGTTGACTCATGAATCTGCTTCTCTATAAATCAGGTCCAATCAATATCATAGCCAGCCAAGATGCTAGCAACCAATAACGCCCTCTCCGATGTCAAAGTATTATTTTCCAAAGTAGGTCGGATGTGTGATTTAACAACCGCCTACCAAAATTTGGCTGGGAAGGTCAAGGAAGCCTTCACTATAGGCTCAGATGGGTGGTGACCCAAGCAGGATTTTAACCCTTCTTGGTAATGTGACTGGACACCCATATTAAAAGTGTTGCTTGATGTACTGGATCATTCATGATCAATGATTTTCTAGCATTCCCCATCCTATAGTCAAACTCAGCTATTGATCTATGAAATGGTACTCGAGACCAAAAAGTACACGATAGATCATCTCCTCTGAAATATTAACTCGTCGCCCTCTCACTCGAACCTCTATCAGTATGGGCTATTAGATAAGCCTCTTTCCCTTTGGAAGATCTCGCTGAATTATGGGTGTGTGTGATGTATAAAACTCCTACACAAGAATTGGGGTGTATCGTCTAAGAGCCTCTGTCAGCCACTCAAGTCCATATCGTATCATCGTGTCCTTCAGACCTAGAACACGACTCAATCCATCACCAATAACCCTAGGCTTTTCACATATCAAATGGGTAGGTTTTCCCCGCTCCTTGGGCTGCATGCCCTCCAAAAATATGGCCTCTATCCCTTCGACGCACCATAGTGAGTACTAGAATCAGGTGCTGAAGAAGAAAATAGTGTGATGGAGGACTCAACATCTCCTCTAACCTCAGATCCATCCTCAAAACTAGATTCCTCTACTGATCGTGTCATCTAGGGCATGCTACTCCTAATTTTCTCACTACCTTCTTTATCAGACTGGGAAGGGCTATCAGTTTGAGGCTGAGGCTTCCCAACTCTTGCTACAACTCTCCTCTGTGGTCGAGGCACCTTGGGATTAGGCTGGATATCGTATATCTTCACTAACCCACTCAGCTGGGTTTGCTCGTTACCTAAATGCTCATCATCTGTGGGCTCATCTCTGAGCTAGCTCTTAAAAGCCTCTATTTTAGCATGGTTTCCTTTTGGGACCATAGTACCTGAAAATTAAATATAAAAAAACCATAGTTAGCCCCAAGAATCATGAAATAAGAAGCAAAAATATGTTTGGATCAGTTGCAGAAAGGGTTTATGAGTCGTTACGAGCACTATGAGTCATAAAGTGCTCTCGTAGATCAATGTTACAGAACAATAATGGTAACTAAAATATTATATGAGACCTAGGTACGACTCATAACTTGGTTTACAAATCGTAAACTAGTTTCGTATAGAATTCCAAAGAGTAATAGAAAAATAGGCAAGGGTCTACTAGGCCTATCTACAAGTTTTAAATTAATCAATGACTCATAAAAGATCTCATTTGATGAATACTCAGAGCATCAAAAAATCTGGAATTTTTGACGAGGGGCATTACGATTCGTAGATTCATCTATGAGTCATAAAAGACGCTAGCAAACAAGAAATTTCAAGTAATTGACCTATCTATGTTTATCATATGGACCCAAAGAACAATTCTAACATTAATCCTACCAGCATCAAAGCAAGCATACAAGCACTCACATTTTTAGCACAAAACAACCAAAACCCTACCATAATTTCACTAATATTCACCCCATCGAAAAAGGATCAAGTATGGAATAACCTACGTTTTCGACAATTCCTATTTGATCACATTAAGTCATAATCCTCTGTAATCAAACACCCTTTCACAATCACAAACTATTAAATATCATTCATTCCAACATGATAGATGATAACATAGGCAGACAATTAACAATATCAAGGCTATAACACCTAATTTCGAACTTAAAACAATCAAGGTAATCGAGAGCAACTCTAATTTTACATTCACCAAGAATTTTCATGCATAGACATTAAATCCATAATCATCCACTCAATCAAGAACTAATATGACAAATAAATCATAATTAAATAAAACACTTACCACAAGTTAGGATTAGCTTGAAGAACACAAAAAGAGAAGATGATTGAATGTGAAACCCTAGGTGACAACAAACTTACCGAAAAGAGGGTTGATCATCGGAAATTGATCTGAAATAGAGGGGAAAGGCAAAATTTTGGGAATCTTTGGTGAATTAGGGTGAAAGTGGGGTCAAAATAATTTGACCCCTCTTTTATACCTTTATTGGGTCATAGTTAAAATTACTAGGCTTGTGTTTACGAAAATCCAATTACGAGTCATAGGTTGATCTACGACTCATAAGTCAGGGTTTTGTAGAACCCTCAACACTTACAAAAAATTTAGAAACTTACCTGGGTTCCACGAACCCCATTCATGACTGGTAATTTGATTTACGAGTCATAAAGTTGACTTGTGGGTTGGGTGCACATTGTTCATGCCCATTGGAAATCTCTACAAGATGGGGTTATGAGTCGTAAATTATAATATGACTCATAAACCAAGTCGTAGAAACTATACCTGATGCATTTCTCAACAAAATCTACTACCTTAGCCCAATACCTGCATACTCTTCTATAATTCACTTGCACCCTATATACAACCAAACTAATGTTAAAAATAGCAATCAAAACAAACAAAACAACTCTCTATGAACTTAAAAACTGAAAATAAGCTCAAAACTAAGCTAAAATATCAAAAATCCTTGGCTTACCTCCCTAGTAGTGATTTAAAATTGGCTACTTAGACTTTACCAATTGTCCAAACCTCACTTTTCAACACATTAGGAAACTTCATAGACTGATGGATATCGAAGACAATTTCTTTGTCATTCTACCTAAACTTGAGTTTACCAGCTTCCATATCCACTAGAGCTCATCCGATGGCTAGGAATGGTCTACCCAAGATGATTGGGACTTCGAAGTTGACCTCACAATCTAGAATCATAAATGCAGGGAATATAAGCTTTTCAACCTTTAATAGCATATCATAGACTATCCCAATAGGTTTTTTCACCATTCTAACCACCACAAACAACCTCATGTTAGTTGGAGTAGGGGAACCCAAACAAAGCTTTTTGAAGACCGCAAGAGGCATCATATTTATACTAGCACCCAAATCATATAGTGCCCGAGCAAACTTAACATCTCCTATAGTGCAAGGAATGGTGAAAGCACCTAAGTCTCCATGCTTTTTGGTGGTGATGGCACTGTAACGTTGAAGCTGTTGAGAAAGCTCATGACTTACCGTGCACTTCTTGGTAACCAAATCCTTTATATACTTTGCATAACCCGACAATTTTTCCAAAGCTTCAATTAGAAGGATGTTGATGGAAAAGTTGCTTAAGCATAGAGAAAAAGTGTTTGAACTTGCCTTCCCCTTCCATCTGTTTGAGTCTTTGAGTAAAAACGACAGGAGGCCTTGGGACCGTCTCATACTTCTTTGGCTCTTCAGCCACATCACCTACACCATCCTTGACACCATCTTCTCCTTTAACCACATCTTTATCTATAACTATATCCTCATGGATATCTTCTACCATAACAGGCATAAGAGGATCAATGGTACTTTTGCCACCCCTGCTAGTAACTGCCATACATTGCCCTTCGTTCTTTGGATTTTGAACTAGGTTGCTAGGCAATGTTCCCCTTTGAAGTTGATTCAACAAAGTTGACACTTGAACAAATTGTTGCTTAAGCTGTTTAATAGCCGTAGAATGAAACTCTATCTTTTTATTAATTCTTGAAATACCCAATTTCATGCCCATTAGAGTTTTATCTTGTGTTTCGGCCTTCTTCACCAAATGATCAAACAACTCCTCAATTCTAGAATTGCTTGTATTGGCATCTTAGTTATGTGGTGGCACATACAGACTATTTCTGAAACCATCTCTTCTACCTAATCTGCTTCAGGACCCCTATTCCTCTCATAATAACCACCTCAGTTTTTTCTATAAGCTCCATCATTAGTGTATTTTTTACCTTGGTTTCCTTTACCTTGGCGCCAATAGTCCTGGTTGGACCCATGGGGACTGGTCCCCACCACCGACATCACTCCCCACCCCACCACCCTC
>JAOTQR010113790.1:0-25365 GCA_025774065.1 Solanum ossicruentum | reverse complement strand
TGAGCAAACTGCTCTCTATTTAAAGCGACAGAATATACCTCTTGCAGCACAAAAAAGAAGCATTAAAGAAATGCTAGTGCAGGTGCTTTGTAAAGCATTAACCATTTGGCGTCTATCATAACATTGCACAAAGAAAATAAATTGTAAAAAAATTACTAGTGCATGCTTTAGTTTTTGTTTCCATAAACGTTTGTCTGAAAAGATCTATATAATAATAATAATAATAATAATAATAATAATAATAATAATAATAATAAAGAAGTAAGGAAGGATATTTTAAGAAAATAATGGGGCCGATTCTCCAAATGATCTAACGGACCCTTACAGTTGGCCCTTAGTTGAAGTTAGAAAAAAGAAATCAGAATGTTTTTTTAAAAAAAATTGTAAAAAAAAGTTAATTTCTATGTCTGTGCCAACTCAGCGACAGTCAACACCAACTCAGCATCCAATAGTGAGTCAGCAGCGTCCTTCACTCCAAATGTGCCACGTGGTGCGTGGAGCCCAGTTTCAGAGAGTAAAACTCTGCAGGATTTTCATATCCCTGAATTTTTTTAAGTATGGGAGGTCTTTTGTTCATAAAAATTCTTCTAAGTGTTCAAACGAAGTGATTCTTTTTTTTAAAAAAAAAATTGTTTTTTGATGCTCCAACTTTTTAGCAAGTAATTAACATATTTAAATACTTGTTAAGTAGTTCTACTCATCATAGTATCAAATCAAACCACTTTCAAGTCATGAACACCTTAACGCTTCAAAATATTAAGTAAGTATCCGAACTCATTTCTTCTTCTTTGTCACACATTATTCTTTCATTCCTCAACTATTTAACATCTAATTAACATCTTTAATTACTTTTTAACTATTTTTAAAATATTAGATCATCTCTTTTATTTTTTGAATTAGGTAACAACAACTAATCTCTTCTACTTTTGTTACTTAGTTTTTTGTTGAGTTTGATATTTCTTGTTCCTCTTTCTTCTAGTTTTCTTCTTTCTATTCATGTTCCTAAGCTTTTTTGAGTCATCCTTCTTTTAAGAGTCATAGAATCCACTCTACCACAAAGGATAGGTGACCTTGAATTGATTGAGCTGAGTTAGTTCATTATCAATTCTGAGACGATGTCTTAGAATGTGCTGGTAGCATCATACAAAGATCTACTCCTTTAAAGGGAAAGGATGAAAAGGATGAAGCTTTAGAAGATCAAAGGAGGCCCATAACAAGATCTCAAACCAAGGAGTTTAATGACAAGCTCAATGGGACTCAATTGCAGATCCAAAGGTGTTTTGTTGGGGAAGAAGAGTTAAAGCCCAAGAAGGATGCATTGTCCAAATGGTACAATTATTTGGTGGCCCAAATTCAAGTCCAAGATGAAGGATTTTAGGGTTATTTCATGCAAATAAGTCCAAGAAGAGTCTAAGATTCAGCCACAACAAAGGTTGCTTTCTGCCCAAGTTTGCAGAAAAGACTAGTCAAGCTTTCCAAATTTGTCAAGATTCTTTTCCTAGTTGGATTTTACCTTATTTCCTTATTTATATATAGGATATAATAGTTTTCCTTGTTCTATTTAAGGTATCCTAGTACCATTTAATGCTTTCCTAGAACTACTAGATCTATTCCTAATTAAGGTAACTTTTTTTTCTTTCTAAAGTAGGATTTACCTTGTAATTTTCGTTCTAGGTTTTGGATACTCCTTGGGCCTAACCTAGGGAATCTTCGACGTCCAAGGGCCCTATAATATGTATAGGAGTCTTTTTCTTTTATGAAGGACAATTTGATGGATATTAGTAATATTTGAGAGAGTTCTATTGAATCTTTGCGATTTGTTCTTTAAGAATTTATCTTTAAACCTTTTCTAGTTGATAGTTTGAGGTATAAAATACTTTCTTTTTGTGATATCTTTGATTTTTTTGGTATTCTTTAGAAGGTGATTAGTTTACATGCTAATTATTGTCTTTAGTTACTCATAAAGTGGTCAAGATTCGAATCTAATATTTTGATTCATTTTCTCAACTAAAGGCGTTAGATTTCTTCCATAGATCTTTACATTGTTATTTGGATCTTGTCAAGGCCTTAGAATATAAATTTCTTGGAAATTCTTAGATCTTTCCTTTGAATTTCCCAGATCTTCAATTAATTTTGTCTTTCTTTCTTTGTTGTTGCTTCCGCATTCTAGTATTCTCTCCATCTTGGTATTCTTTCTAACCTCAATCCTATCAAGTGGTATCAGAGTGGTTCTATCAAGATTCCATTCTTGGTAAATCTTGGGATTTCTTAAATATAAAGACCAAAATGAAGTTTAAAAATAGTTTGTTAAAAAATGAAATAACTTGCTCTCCAAGAAATCCCTTTACTTACCCTCAAAATTATGCATTAGTTATTTCCAAATAAAATGGATACGGGAAATTTTTTTCTATTCTTGTATAATTCTACGTAAATTCCTTTCTATTCATGTTCTGTTTCAACTAAATCCTACTTGTTCTAGGACTAGTTCTTTATTAACTTTTATGCCCCAAAAATCTATAATTTATTAATAAGAACTTGATACTTGTTTGGGTTTAATTATAAATCTACAAAGTACTCTTATTCAAAGGTTATTTAAGGGGAAAAAGGCAAGTGTGGTTGAGTATAAAAGAGGGTAAAAGCCATATTAAGTGTGTGATTGATGTTTTCCTTTAGATGTCTTATTCAGGTGGTTATGAAGAAAGTGCTCTTCAAGAAGCTGAGATCAAAGGAAGGAATGACTTCACCCTTCAAGCTATGCACCAACAATTCGAGAAATGGAACCTTCAATTTGAAGAGATGAGAAATATGATTTCTGAGCAGAATGAGATCATAGCTGAAATTAGGAGGGAGAATAATATTGTACCACCTAGTAATGTTAGACCCCAAGTTAGAAGAAATGTACCCCATGCCCCTTTTGTAAATCTTGAATATGATAATGATGATTTTGATGGTGAACTTAATCTAGATAGAAGATATAGGTGAGGACAAAGAAGTAGAGTAGCAGATGATAATATAAGTAGTATAAAAATGAATATTCCATCTTTCAAGGGGACAAGAGGCCCAGACTTGTACCTTGATTGGGAGAGATGAGCTAAAGCCATCATTGATTATCATAACTACTCTGAGGGTTAGAAAGTTAAACTTGTTGTTGTTTAGTTTTTTGATTATGGTGCTTCATGGTGGATAAAGCTTTCTAGGGACAGAGTGCAAGAGGACCTATCACCTATTGCTACCTGCACAGAGATGAAGAGTGTGATGAGGAAGAGGTTTAGGCCATCATATTTTCAAAAAGAGCTATAATCTCACCTTCAACACTTGAAGCAAGATCCCATGTCGGTGGATGATTACTTCAAAAGCATAGATATGGCTATGATCCAGGGTAATTGCATGGAGGAAAAAGAAGCAACAATGGCTAGATTTTTAAATTGTTTAAATTCTGAAATAGCTAATGTAGTAGTTATACAACAGTACATAACTTTACATGAGTTAGTTGATTCGTCTATTAAAGTAGAAAAGAAAATAAAATATAGTAGCAACCTAACTTGTGGAGAAATCATCCTAACTCCATCTCTAAGAAGCCATGGTCAAATCAAGAGCGAAAAACTCCTTCTAAACCTCAAAAAGATAGAGGTAGAGGGAAAGTTAACGAGGGAGGTATAACCTTCAATTCGAGATCTTCCTAACCTTCTAGTTCTATTAAATGTCATAAATGTCATGGGAGGAGTCATATGATGCATGAATGTCTAAGTAGAAGAAACATCATACTTAGATAGAATGGAGAATATTAGAGTGAAAAAGTAAGGAGGAAGAAGAAGAGGGAGGAGGTGTAAGTGAGGAAGATGATTTAGAACTGTCCAATGATGGTATAATCGGGGTAGTTAAAAGAATTATGGCTATTAATTTTGGTAGTAGTGATGAAGGACAGAGGGAGAATTTGTTCCATACTAGATGTTGTGTAAAGGGGAGGACTTATTCTATGATTATTGAACGGAGAAGTTGTGCAAATGTGGTGAGTTCATATTTGGTAGATAATCTAGGAATTACATGCATAAAACACTATACCCCATATAGGCTCCAAGGTTGAATGATAGTAAGGAGGTAAAAGTAAACAAATAATATATGATTTTCATTCAATGTTGGTAGGTACGAAGATGAAATATACTCTTGCACCATTATCTCCTTCATAAGTGTTTGAAGATCAGAAACGATTGAGAGAAACAATGGAAAAGCAAAAGGGAGAGATGAAAAGTGAGGTTGAGGGAAAAGAAAAGGGCCAAGAGAGAGAAAAAAAGAAAGATGGTCGAGAAAAAGAGAGAAAAGGTAGCAAATTAAGTAAAGAGGTAAGATAGGGTTTGCATGAAAAAATAAAAAGTTTTGGTGAGAGGAAAAAGGCTAAGGAAAAGAAAAAAAAGAGTCTTTATGTAAAATCCATAGAGTGTTTGAATGCTTGAAAAGAGGGGCTGCCCATAGTACTACTTACTTACAAAGAAGTGTTAATTAACTTTCAAGAGCTAACTCTTTCTTTGCCAAATAGTGTTTCTTCTCTTTTGCAGAGTTCTGATGATGTTTCTCCTGATGATACTGCAAAGGGATTGCCACCTTTAAGTGGGATTGAGCACCAAATAGACTTTATGCCTGGGTCGTAACTACCTAATAGGCTAGCCTATAGGATTAGTCCTGAAGATACCAAGGAATTACAAAGCCAAGTTGAAGAATTGTTTAAAAAGGGTTTTGTTTTAGAGAGCATAAGCGTTCTGTTCCTGTTCTATTGGTACCCAAAAACGATGGAACATGGAGGATGTGTGTAGATTGTAGAGCCATTAACAAGATAACGGTAGAGTATCACCATCCTATCCCTCGTCTTGATGATATGCTAGATCAATTATATGGATCCAAAATCTTTTATAAAATTGATCTTAAAAGTGGTTACCATCAGATTCATATGGATCCTGGATATGAATGGAAAAATACTTTTAAGACCAAATATGGACTTTATGAGTGGTTAGTTATGCCTTTTGGCCTAACAAATGCTCCCAGACATCTATGAGACTAAAATGAATCATGTTTTAAAAGATTTTTATGGAAATTTATTTATGGAGTATTTTGATGACGTCTTGATCTTTTCTCAAAATCTAGATGAACACTTAGAGCGCCTATAACAAGTTTTTAAAGTCCTTAGAAATCAGTGCTTATTTGCTAATCTCAAAAGTGTACTTTCTGTGTGGATCATGTAGTTTTCTTAGGTTTTGTGGTCAGATCTAAGGGAGTTGAAGTAGATAGTGATAAAATCAAAGCAATTAAAGAATGGCCTAGACCTAATAGTGTAACTGAAGTTTGAAGTTTTCATGGACTTGCTGGTTTTTATAGAAGGTTTGTGAGGGACTTTAGCACCATTGTTTCTCCTTTAACTGAAGTTATTAAGAAGAATAAGATTTTTTCATGGAGAAAGGAACAAGATGATGCATTTAACTTGCTGAAAGAAAAATTGTGTTCTACTCCTCTTCTGCAATTACCTAATTTTTCCAAGTCTTTTGAAGTTGAGTGTGATGCCTCTGGTAAGGGCATAGGTACTATTTTGATGCAAGATTCCAAGCCAATTGCCTACTTTAGTGAAAAGCTAAGTGGAGCAACATTGAACAACTCAACTTATGATAAGGAGTTATATGCCTTGGTAAGGGCGCTAGCTACATGGTAGCACTACTTGTGGCCTCGAGAATTTGTGGTCAAGACTGATCATAAGTCATGAAGTACTTGAAGAGACAAGGCAAACATAGTCGTAGGCATGCTAAATGGGTGGAATTTATTTAAACTTTTCCTTATGTAATTGCCTACAAACAAGGAAAGGAGAATGTGGTTGCTGATGCGCTCTCAAGAAGGTTTGTTTTGATATCTACTCTTCCTTAAAAGTTGTTGGGTTTTGAACAAATCAAGTTACTCTATGATAATGATTTTGATTTTGGTAAATTTTTTGATGAATGTAAGTTGCGTCCTTTTGGTAAATTTAATCTTCAAGATGAATTTCTATTTAAGAAAAATTAGTTGTGTGTACCTAACTACTCTTTGCGTAAACTATTTGTTACGAAAGCACATTGTGGAGGGCTAATGGGACATTTTTGAGTGCTTAAAATTTGGAAATACTTTCTAAACTTTTTTTTTTGGCCTAGCATGAGAAAGGATATTAAAAAACTGTGATCTCATTGTCTTGAATGAAAAAAGCTAAGTCTAAAAAATACTGTCGCATGGTCTTTATTCTTCTTTACCTATTTCTAGTTCTCCTTGGATTGATATTTCTATGGACTTCATATTGGGGCTTTCAAGGACTAAATATGGTAAGGATAGTATAGTTGTGGTAGTAGAAAGATTTTCTAATATGGCTCATTTTATTCCATACAAAAAGACTAATGATGCATCTCATGTGGCTGATTTCTTTGTAAAATAAGTGGTTTAATTGTATGGAATACCTAGAACTATTTTTAGTGATAGGGATGCAAAGTTTTTAATTCACTTTTGCAGAATTCTTTGGGAAAAGTTATGGACTAAATTACTATTTTCCACATCTTGTCACCCACAAACTAATGAGCAAACAGAAGAGGTTAATCGAACTTTGGGGAATATGTTGAGGGCTGTTTTGAAAGGAAAATTGACTTCTTGGAAAGATTACGTGCCAGATGTGGAATTTACTTATAATAGGACCTTTCTTTCTTCTACTGGTAAGACTCCTTTTGATGTTGTATATGGATTAAACTCCACCCCTCTTGATTTACTTCCTTTACGAACTAATGAACTTTCTAATCTTGATGGTAGAAAGAAGGAAGACATGATGAAGAAGATTCATGAACAAAAAAGACTTGCAATTGAAAAGAAAAATAAGGAAGTTGCATTGCAAAGGAATAAAGGACGAAATATGTTGTGTTTAAACCTAGGGACTTGGTTTGGGTGCATATGAGAAAGCAAAGATTTCCTTCCAAAAGAAAGACCAAGCTAGATCCTAGAGGAAGTGGCCCATACAAAGTAGTTGAAAAGATTGGAGACAATACCCATAAACATGAACTTGATGGTTAGTTCCAAGTTAGTGCTACTTCTAATGTTTATGATCTTTCCCAATTTGATGCGGATTTGAATTCGAGGACAAATTCTCTCGAAGAAGAGGGGAATGATAGCATCATTCGAAGATCTACTCCTTTGAAGGACAAGGATGAAAAGGGTGAAGCTTTAGAAGATCAAAGGAAGCCCGTAACAAGATCTCAAAATGAGGAGTTTAATGATAAGCTCTATAGGCTTCAATTGTTGATCCAAAGGTGTCTTGTTAGGGAACAAGAGCTAAAGCCCAAGAAGGATAAATTGTCCAAATAGTACAATTATTTGGTGGCCCAAATTCAAGTCCAAGATTAAGAATTATAGGGTTAAATTTAGTGCAAATAACTCCAAGAAGAGTCCAAGAATCAGCCACAACAAAGGTTACTTTCTGCGCAAGTTTGCATAGATGACAAGTCAAACTTTCCAAATTTGTCAAGATTCTTTTCCTACTTGGGTTTTACCTTATTTCCTAATTTATATATAGGTTATTAGTGTTTACCTTGTTCTATTTAAGGTATCCTAGTACCATATAATGCTTTCTTAGAACTACTAGGTCTATTCCTAATTAAGGTAACTTTATTTCCTTTCTAAAGTTGGATTTACCTTGTAATTTTTTTTCTAGGTTTTGGATACTCCTTGGGCCTAACCTATAGGAGTCTTGAAAGTCTGAGGACTCCTATGTATATTTTTTCTTTCATTAAAGACAATTTGATTAATATTAATAATATTTGAGAGAGTTCTATTGAACCTTTGTAAGTTGTTCTTTTAGAATTTATCTTTAAACCTTTACTAGTTCATAGTTTGAGGTATAAAGTACTTTCATCTTGTGATATCTTTGATTTATTTTAGGTATGATTTTGAAGGTGATTAGTTTACATGCTAATTATTGTCTTTAGTTACTCATAAAGGGTCAAGATCCAAATCAATCGTTTTGATTCATTTTCTCAAGTAAAGGCGTTATATTTCTTTCATAAATCTTTACGTTGTTACTTGGATCTTGTCAATGCCTTAGAATATCAATTTCTTGGAAATTTTTAGAACTTTCCTTTGAACTTTCCTAACTAGTTTTTATCTTTCTTTTTCTGTTGTTGCTTCCGCATTCTATTATTCACTCCATCTTAGTATTATTTCTAATGTCGATCCTATCAGTGTATTGAGAGTTACATACGCGTGACTTGTCATCTCGATCCTTTTGCTACTTTTATAGTTTGTTGATTGTTGTAGGTCTCATGTATAATACAAGCCCAATTGGGGAACGTTCGGAAAATATCACGGAAACTCTTGCTTACAACTCCAAACAAATAGAGAAATGAATGGAAGGATGGGAGCATGGAGGAAAGGTTGGTACGGGTTGAGAATGAGAAACATGGGAAAGCAATTCAACCCAAAAAAGAGGAGATAAGGAGGCTGAACCCAAAGCTACAAAAACCCCACGTTCCAAAAACAACAATCCGAACCATCCAAGACAAGCCACACCACAGCCAAACTGAAAACCCTATCACCCTCCACAAAAGAATCTTCTATTTGTGTCGAACAATGTCCATTACCAAACTCCATTCCGAAATGCATCAAATGCATCTTCTAAAGAATGTCACCCATCACCCCCACCAAATGCACCACAAATTCCCTACCAAGATTACCATACCAAAATCCTCTCTATGATGAAATGTATGGAGATCTCAGCAATGATGAGTTTTGGGAGCATAGAGGTAGGAATAACTATGGAGTACAAAGGGAAGGCGTCAGACCTCAAGACTTGGGGTGGGATCATAGCGTGGGAGGCTAAGATTATATGTATAGAGGAGATAGAATTGGTGAATAGTGGAGATAGGATGGGATATAGAGGAGATAGGATGGAAATAGAGGAGATAGGTTTAGGGAGAGAAATGATGAAGATAGGGGTTTGAATACTATCATGGTTACACTTTGAAGGCTCAAAAGAAAGTAGTGACCCCGATGAGTTCTTGGAGTGGAAAATTCAAAGTGAGCGGATCTTTCTCACAAATAATATCTCGGAATCTTTGAAGGCAGAGAAGTATGCTCTCACACAATTTTAAGGGTATGCATCCACTTGGTGGGAGTCCAAGAGGAGGGAAAGGGAGAGCTATCACATCTATGAGTTACCTACTTGGCAAGAGTTGATTGCACTTATGTAGATGAGATACATGACTCCAATCTACTACCAAAAGGTACTCAAGAAGGTATTTATGTTGAGGCAAGGTACCAAAAGTGTTAAAGAGTATTATGATGAGTTTGATAACTTGAGAATGAAGTCTAAAATGGAAAAGAACATGAAATATATGGTGATCAAATTTGTGGCCAACTTGAGGTATGATATGTTGAAACCATTGAAGCTTAAGCACTATGAAACACTTGAAGTGGCTTTCCGTGATACCTCTATGGTAGAAGTGGATTTGGTAGAAGAAAAGACATACAAGGCCAATAGTTCTTCAACTTCAACATGGGACAAAGGTTGAGATAATTGGAAGACAACATCTTCTAGGGAGCAATCGAAGGGTGGTGATCAAGCTACTCAAGTCAATCTTGATCACAAATCCAAGGAAAGTGAGGAACCACAAGGAGGGGACATGTTGCTAATGAGTCTCCTAATAGGGGAGGGGATTTTTTCTCTTTAGGATGGGTATAAGGCCGAAAATGATGAAGAGGGTGATGAAAAAAATGAGAGTGAGGGAGACAGAGGCGAAGCAGATGCTTTGGAAAATGAAGAAGAAAGATTGGATGAGAGGGTCAATTTTACTTATTTCATGGGGAAAGGAAAATCTTTACTTGATAATGATGAAGACTTGAAGGTGAATTCCAATCTTTCATGTGTTTTGAGAAGAATCATGGGAATCCTTGCCAAAGGATAGCTTGATCAAAGCGAGAATCTATTTCATGCTAGATGCAAAATTCAAGATAATGCGTGTTCATTAATCATTGATAGTGGAAGCTTCACTAATGTGGTAAGTAGTTCTTTAGTGGAACGTATGGGAATTCCAACAACAAAGCATCCCAACCCTTACAAGATACAATTGCTCAATAAGAATGGAGAACAAACAAGCATTCAGTTTAGTGTGGGTAAGTAAAATGAAGAATTGACTTGTGATGTTTCACCCATGTTGGCATGTCATATCTTGTTGGGGAGACCATGGTAATTTGATAGGGATGTTGTGCACCAAGGAAAATCCAACAAATACTCTTTTGTGATTGAAGGTAGAAATTATGTTCTTGCACCTCTCACTGTATACCAAGTGAATGAGGATTATCAGGCTATGAAGGAGCTTCGAGAGAAACTAAAGGTGGAGGAGGCAAAGGGTGATGGTGGAAGTTCCAAATGCCTTGTCAGCACCCATTTTTTATTCAATGCTAACAAAAATACTAGCACTTTGCCTTGTATTATTTCTTGTCTTTTGCAAGAATATGACAAGCAAGGCAAGGAAAATGTGGTAGCGGATGCCCTATCAAGAAAGTGTATGTTGGTGACTACCTTGACTTCAAGAATGATGCCCCAAGATGCCAAGACAAGGGAAAAAGAGAAGATGGGCATTCATGCCAAGGTTAAAGAGACCATTAAAAAGAACAATTCTAAGGTGGCTATTCGAAAGACTTGGGGAGAAAGGAAGTGATCCTTAACCCAAATGATTGGATGTGGGTAGAGAGGTTTCCATATGTTCAACCAAGAAAGCTAAGTACAAGAAGAGATGGATGTTTCAAAGTACTCAAGGGAATCAATGACAATGCCTACATGATTGACTTGCCAAGTGACTATAATGTTCATAATATTTTCAATGTTAGTGATTTATCTTCTTGTTTTGTAGGTGAATCTTTGGATTCAAGGACGAATCCTTTTTAAGAAGGGGATGATGATCACATGCAAAGTAGAGATAGTGCCAACATGAGTAGCATGTAACCCTCAGGACCATTCACAAGGAGTCAACCAAAAGATCTCCAAGGCCTGCAAGCAATGTTCATGAAAAAGGAAGCATTGTAGGAGCTTGAGGTTTACCAAAGAAAGGCTTACAATGTGTGGAGGTCTATCAAGGTGAGAAGAAGGAAGGAAAGAGGCCATATGTGCAAATGGCTACTACTTGAATTCAAGGATTTGAAAATAAGCCAACCAAACAAGGCCCTTACTCGTTAAGGTTAAAATTGCAAACAAAATATCTTTTTATTTACTTAGTATAAATAGCCTTATTTTATCATTTGGAAGACTTAGACTATATTGAATATGGAATTCTCAATTTGTAGTATGTTCTTAGTAAGCAATTAGTGACTAATTAGGGTGAATTCTTAGAATTGTTACTTGACTTATTTGCTTGATTAGTTGAAGGTTTTCCAGTTGTGGTTCTTAGTTTCCTTCAATTTTCTTGCTCGAGTTTTATTTGGGTTGTTGAAATCAATTTAGAGGCGAGGATTTTGGTTCCTTGTTGCCCATAATGTCAATAGTTTGAATTAAATCCACATATGTATATCTTCGTTTCCTTTTCCCTTTCTTTCTTGTTTGATCTTTATCATGCCCCAAGGCACAATCGGTTGTATACACTTCAAGAAAGGCAAAGGGTTGATGAGGTACCCATTGTAGTCACTAGTATGTTAAAGTGTTTGATTTTGATGTATATGAATGGATAAACATGGGTGCCACTCTTTTTTTGTTACTCCTTTTGTTGCCAAAAAGATTCATATTAAACCTGAATTGTTGTGTGAGCCATATGAGGTGGCTATTCCCTTTGGTGCAACCATTGTTGCTAGGAGGATCTATAAAAATTGTCCTGTTTTCATTTTGCATAAATATTGCCTTGTTATTTTTTTGAGTTGGATATGCCAGATTTTGATGTCATTCTTTAGATGGATTGGTTGCATGTATATTATGCCTCTATTGATTGTAGAACCCATAAGGTCAAATTCTGATTCCCTAAGGAACCCGTCCTTAAGTGGGAGATTCATGATATGGTGGTCAAGGCTAGATGCATTTCTTAATTAAATCCCAAAACTTGATTTCTAAGGTGTGCCTCTATTATCTTGGGAGGGTTGGGGATACTGAGTCCAAAGTCCTTCCTATAGAGTCGGTTCCGGTGGTAAATAAGTTCCTTCATGTCTTTCCTAATGACCTTCTTGGTGTTCCTCCCGAAAGAGAAATAAATTTTTTAATAAATCTCCTTCCTGATACTCTAGCCATTTCTATTCACCCATACATATACCCCGACGGTGTTAAAGGACTTGAAAGAGCAATTAATGGATTTATTGGAGAAGGATTTTATTAGACCTAGCCAATCACCTTGGGGTGCACCTGTGTTGTTTGTGAAGTAGAAGGATGGTTCTCTTAGAATACATATTGATTATCAGCAACTTAATAAAGTCACCATCAAGAATAAATACCCTCTACCAAGGATTGATGATCTTTTTGACCAACGTCAAGGGGCTAGTCACTTCTCCAAGATTGATTTTCAGTTTGGGTATCACTAAGTGAAAGTGAGGGAGTGACATTCCCAAGACAGTCTTCCGGACTAGGTATGGGCACTATGAATTTGTGGTTATGTCTTTTGGCTTGATCAATGCACCGACTATCTTCATAGATCTCATGAAGAGGGCTTCAAACCCTACCTTGATTTGTTTGTGGTGTTATTTATTAATGATATCTTGATCTATTCCCATAGTGAGCAGAAGCATATGGATCAATTGAGGGTTGTGTTACAAACATTGAGGATGGAGAAGTTTATGCCAAATACGAAAATGTGAGTTTTGGTTGAAAGAGGTTGCTTTGCTAGGTCATGTGTTGTCGAGTGATGGTATTAAGGTGGATCCTAAGATGACGGAGGTAATTAGAAATTGGACTAGACCATTGACTCCATCAAACATTTGAAGTTTCTTAGGCTTAGAGGGTTACTACCAGAGGTTCGTTAATGGCTTCTCTTCTATAGCTTCTCTCATGACTGAGTTGAACAAAAAGAAGGCAAAATTTGTTTGGACCAATGAGTATGAAAAGAATTTCCAAACTTTGAAGGATAAGTTTGTCTCTAATCCTATGTTGTCTCTACCAGAAGGGTTGGAAGAGTATGTTGTGTATTGTGATGCCTCACAAATTGGTTTGGGTTGTGTATTGATGCAAAACAGTAAGATGATAGCGTGTACCTCTAGACAACTTAAGCTACATGAAAAGAATTATCCAACTCATGATCTTAAATTGGCTACCGTGGTGTTTACTTTGAAAATTTGGATTCATTAGTTGTATGGGGTCCATGTTGATGTGTTTACTGATCATAAGATTTTCCAATATGTATTCACCCAAAAAGATCTTAAACTAGAGACAATGAAGGTGGTTAGAGCTTTTTAAGGATTATGATATGGTTGTGCATTATCAACATGGTAAGGTTTATGTTGTGGTCGATGCTTTACGTAGGGTGTCTATGAGTAGCCTAGCACATATTGATGATGGTGGAAAAGAAGTTGCCAACCGATGAACCTCCCTGGCCACTTCTTTCCAAAAACAACGTTGTTGTTATTGGAAAAGAAGTGGCCAGCGATGTTCATCGGTTGGTTGGATTGGGAATTAGGTTGGAGGAGCTTGATAATGGTGGTATTATGGTTGTTGATGGCTCAACATCTTCATTTATTGAGGAGGTAAAGGCAAACAAACATATTGACCCTACCTTATTAGAATTAAAGGCCTTGTTGAGAGATGGTAAAGTGGACGTTTTCTCCCAAGGGGGAGATGGTACCCTTAGGTACCAGGGTAGGTTGTGTGTTCCTTGTGTGTATGATTTGAAAGAGAAAATTTTTGATGAGACTCATAATTCTTCCTATTCTATTTACCCCTGTTCTACCAAGATGTATAGAGATTTGAGGGATGTGTTTTAGTGGGGTGGCATGAAGAGAGATATTGCTAAGTTTGTATTTCGTTGCCATAATTGCTAATAAGTTAAAGCTGAACATCGAAGGCCGGGTAGCGTAGCCCAAGAAATAGAGATTCCTACTAGGAAGTGGGAGGAAATTAACATGAATTTATGGTTGGGTTGCCTAAGACTAGAAAGCATTTTGGCTCCATTTGGGTTGTGGTTGATCGAATGAAAAAGCCAGCTCATTTCCTACCGCTTATGACCACATATGGTGCCGAAGACTATGCTAAGTTGTACATAATGAATTGGTTAGATTGCATGGCGTGCCTTTGTCTATCATATCGGATTGTGATGCTCAATGCACTTCTCACTTTTGGAGGTCTTTCCAAAGTAGTCTTGGTACCAAGATAAAGCTTAGTATGGCCTTTCACCCTCAAACAGATGACCAAGCCGAAAGAACTATCCAAACTTCTGACGATATGCTAAGAGATTGTGTCTTGGATTTTAAGGATAGTTGGGACGATCATCTTCCACTCATTGAGTTTTCTTACAATAATAGCCATCATTCTAGCATTGGTATAACTCCTTTTGAAGGTCTTTATGGTAGATTTTGTAGGTCCCTAATTGGATGGTTTGAGGTGGGGGAGATGGCCTTGTTAGGCCCTGATTTGGATATGGCGGCTATGGGAAAGTGAGGTTTATAAGGGAAAGGTTGAAAATAATCTAAAGTAGAAAAAAGTTCTATGGAGATATGAGGAGAAATGAGCTTGAATTTAAAGTTGGTGATTGGGTCTATTTAACGGTCTCACCCATGAAGAGTGTGGTTCGTTTTGGTATGAAGGGTAAACAGAGTCCAAGATTTATTGTTCCTTATAGAGTGTTGAGGAGGATTGGTAAGGTGGCCTATGAGTTGGAGTTGCCCAATGATATGAATATGGTTCATCCGGTCTTCCATGTGTCTATGTTGCGGAAGTGTGTGGGTTACCCTAGTGCTATTGAGCCTCTTGATGTTGTGGGTGTTGTTAAAGAAAATTTGACTGATAAAGAGGTTCCGGTAGAAATTTTGGATAGACAAGTGAAAAGGTTGAGGAGCAAGGATGTTGCTTCCGTCAAGGTTCTTTAGAGAAATTAACTAGTTGAAAGTGCCACATGAGACGCCAAGGCGAACATGCAAAAGCGATATCCCTATTTGTTCCATTCTACTTAAGCCTAAGGTACTAATTCAAGTCTCCTATGTGATTTCAAGTCTTATGTTTGAGCCACTATGTCATTTGCATGCATTCATGTTTATGATGATAAGTTCATGGTGATTTTGACACTTATATAAAGATTTTTGAAAGTGGTGTTTAAATGCATCGTTGCATTCTTGTTGGGGCTAATTCCTTCATAATTACTCTTCTTATGTATGCTTCTTTGACATTCGGGGATGAATGTTCCAAGGCGGAGATATTGAAATACCCCAAAATGTGCCTGAGAAATGCCCACAATCATAATTTTCATATATCTCAAAATCCATAAGTGATAGAAAATTTGATATCATATTTTTTATTAGGGAGAAAAATTGAGTTGGACATGGGTCTAATCCTAATTTTAGAGGAACCTTAGCATAATTTTATTTTCCCAAGCTTGCACAAAATAGTGGCAGTCTGTGTTAGCTCCGCAATGCGACTATTGTAGAGCAGTATTTTTGTTTCCAGTTTTTCAGTTTCAACCTTAGCTTTAGGGTCTTGGGCCTAAGACTTCCTATTTGTAAAACCACCTATACATAGTCATTTTAAGCCCCATATCATTCAAGACATTCCCCAAAATCCTATAACACTTGGCCAATATTTTACCCAAATTCAAGTGTCCCAAACTCACTTCCGGATCATAAGGAATTCATTCAAGCATCAACTTCTCATTCAAATCTTCATCAAGGGAATCCCTAAGTTTGAGGTTTATGGGTTTCAACCATTAGGTCCTTTCACCCATGGTGCCCAACGTTCCATTTTATGTAAATTGCATGTTTTCAAGTTGATTTACTTATGGGTATTCTTAGTATAAATTTGATATAAACTATGTTGGGGTTTCATGAAATGTGGACTGTTTAAGCATGTTTTGAGATATGAATCTATGGTCTATGATGAGATTTAATGATGGGTTTTATTGTATCTTGCGTGAGGGTGTTACTAAGTGTTGGTGGGTTGATTTACTTCAAGTTTTCTCCCATGATTTCACTATTGAATTGCATGATTTGAAACTAGCATTACATACCCGCCAAGTGTTTGATAAAATATCTGATTAAGGATTCTTGAGTTATTGAAGGTCTATTGCATGGCTTATGAGTTGAGTGACTTTATGATGATGAAAAGAATGTAAATATTTGTTGATTTCTTGAAAAGTATCTGTAGTGTTACAAGTTGACCACACCTTATTGAGTGGTGTTATGCCTCAACCACTATGATGGAGGGTGCTACGTCTATCTACTAGATAGGAGGTATATAGCTTAACCACTTATATGAGAGGTGCTATGCCTATCTACCACATTGAGGGGGTATACCTTGGCAACTTTGATGGGGGTGACATGCCCATCTACCATGTTGAGGGGTATTTACCTTGACCACTATGATGGGGGATGACATGCCCATCTACCAATTGAGGGGTGTATACCTTTATCATCTTCCAAGGGGGTGACATGCATTTGATTCCAAGTACTAGTTGCTTGGTCTATATGATTGTCTCCTCCTACACATGTGTTATGTTCTATATAAGCATGTTTTACTTCAATTGTTGATCATGCATGTCATATTGTTATTATACTATCCATTACCTATGTTTATGCATTTTGACCATGTTTCTTAACTCTTGTTACATTGCGTCCCACATACTTAGTAAATTCAAACATACTAACGCATATTCTATGCCTACATGATGTTACCATGTAGGAACCAGAGTCCCACACAGTCATCCTCCTCGTGGCTAGTTGTGATATTTTGAAGAAAAGCTATTGTTGTGCCCTCAAGTTCGGGGACACTAGCTTTACTCTCTTTCTCTTCCATCTCTTATGTTGAACTTTGATACTAAAAGGATGAGCATGGAAAGTGACTTGCCCCCCGCCTAATCTATGCTTGAGCTTTGACTCTCTTGATGATCTACGCTATTAAACATTTCCCTTAGTCCCTTTATCCTTATTTCTATTCACTAGTTGTTGTTTAATTGCTTCCACGACCAAGAATGTGTAAATAATATGCTAAGAGGCATGTTTGGGTTACCTTTGGGTTCCCATCCAGCGTGTCACGTCTAGGTCCTAGGCTTCGATCATGATAACCGAAAGAACAAGATACAACCCATATATTATGCTAGCAAAGCCTATGGCCTAGAAGAATTACACTGCCACAGAACAAGAGTTACTCGCATTGGTTTTCACATTCAAAAAGTTTAGGTCATATCTGTTGGGAGCCAAAGTGGTGGTGCATACAGACCACTCAACACTTAAATATTTCATTAGAAAAAATGATGTGAAACAATGGTTGATCAGATGGGTGCTTCTTTTGCAAGAGTTCAACTCTGATGTCTTGATAGAAAATGGACAAAGAATCAGGTTGCAGATCACCTATCCTATAATGTACTAGGTGTTTTTAAGCCTATACTTATGTGAAAAGATATTGTTCAAGTGAATTCCTATTGAGTTATGTAAAAATTTGAAATGAAGGTTATCTTAGCGATTAGCTTGGTTTAGTTATGTGATTGTTTAGCTATTCTTGGAAGGCAGTTGGTTTAACCTTGGAATAATATTTTTGGGGGCAATGTTAGACTAAAGATGAAGTTTGGTTTGCGTTTGGAATTATTCGAAATGAAGGTATATGTGAACGTTGTTTAATTGATTTGTTTGGGAGTAATTCTTTTGCCATTGTTGCATGGCATGAATGGGAAGCCTTTGGCATGGCCCTAGCATGACTTGAGACCATACCATGCCATGCCATGACACCTTGGGAAAGGATAATGCTACCATACCTAGGTCCCATTCCCACTCCTTTGTGTTTGGCATCTTTCTTCTTTTTACAAGTGAGTCAAAAAGCCCCTTTGCACCACATGATTTCACTTCCTTTTCCCACACGTTTTTTTACTTTTTAGTGATTAAATGACCCTTATAACCTCCCAAAATTAGTATAAATACCCCCACCCTCTACTTAGTCTCTACATCACACTTCAATGAAACCAAATCCCCTAATCTACATTGCTCTCCCAAAACTCTCTCAACACTTAGGCTAAGTATTCTTCAAGATCTCCACAAAATCTCTTCATCTTCTCAAGGCTAATCAAGCAAGGTATGTGGGTTTGATTCTTGGTTTCCTTTCAAATAAGAAGTCCTCTTTTCGAAAAACTAAATTTAGAATTACGAATTTTCAATATTTGATTTATGTATAGTTGTAGACTAATTGATATTTGCTCAATTTATGATTACTTATGAATATTATCAAGACTTTACATCATTTAATTCAAGCATTTCAGATTTGCATTATTTAAGGTAACCTGTATTTTCAAGTCTTAGATTCACAAATGAGTTATTATGATGTTATCATAAAATGTTCCTACGATTATTGTAACTTTGTTTGAATATGAAACTTGTGAATTTAGGGTTATTGAACTAGTCCCCAACACTATTTAAGTTGAGTTATGAACTTTGAATATTTGGCTTTCATGGCATAATATGAACTTATGATTTTGGACAAGAATAAGTAAATACAAGTATGAAATGATATTGGGTGACTTAAGACCCATTCGGTTTCCTTTTAAATTTTTTTTAAGGAGCTATTCTAAGTACAAGTTTGAATATGATATATTTTACAAGTTATGACTTTCCGAACTAAATTAAGTTTTGATTATTTCCAATATGCATTATCCATTTCCTTGGTATTTTGACTTAGGACCTAATGAGTTAGGAGTTAGACTTGACCTAAGGGGTATTATATAATGCTTCTAATCTCATAACTACATGCCGTTGTAGGATATTTTGATTATGCCTTTTTAGGTTTTCTAACTAGTAGATCCGTTTAGTATTTTCGTTTCTGGAGTTATACCCTAGCAAGTTGACTCACTCTTTGGCCGGTGTGGAGTATGACATTGGTATTTCAAATTATAGCTTATGATTTTGTCGGTTATGGTCTTATTCCCACACTTATTTGCTTATGTGCTTCTCTATGCATTTGCATGGCATTACTTCATGCTTTACTTTGGAATTGAATATATTGTTTAAGCTTGGATCTTGTCATATTGGGTAAGTATTCATTTTCATTATATTTACTTGTTGCATTGCATACCTGCATGCTTAGTACATTCCAAAGTACTTACAACATTTTTGCCTACACGTTATAATTATGTAGGGACAAACACTCTACCTTATCCTCCTCTGTGTGGCTAGATTGCTCGTGAAGACTTTGAGCTTTGGTGAGTTTCCATTCATCAGGAACAGAACCCTTATCTTCAAGCTTTATATTCGTTATCAGATATTTGATGTTCTTTCATTTTGAGTTAGTATTGAGGAGCCTGGACTTGTATTCTTGGCTCTGTTTATTTTCATTATTTAGAGGTGTCTCTGAACTATTACTACACTTGGTATGTTTTAAACTATTAAACATATGCTTCCGCTATGATTACAAGTTGTCCCCTAGTCCCATTCCCCATATTTCATTGTCATCTATTTGTCATTTACCATTTAAACCGATAATATGAAATTATGATTTAAGAGGCTTGTTTGGGGGCCTTCGAGTTCTCATTCTCTATGTCACACCTAGGTCATAGGTTTGGGTCGTGACAAGCTTGGTATCAGAGAACATGGTTTTAAAATTATCCTTGGAAATCCACATAGCGCATCTAGTAGAGTCTTATTCATGGTGGTCAAGCACGCCGCAACTATGAATAGGAGTCTATGAGATGTTTAGGATTGTCTCACTTCTTTGTTTGAATCAAATCGTGCCTTAGAATAACTTAAGAATCCTTCCTTCTAATGAATTGTTCATTGCACTGTAGAAAATGCCGCTAAGAAGAAATATTCTCGAATGTGAGGTTTCTCAACCTCCAGAAGAGGGTAATGTATCCCACGTCGAGTTCAGGAATGTTATATCATTATTGGCTCAAATGGTTGCCAATCAGGCTACGCAATCTCCACCTCAAGCTCCACCACCTCAAGCTCCCACCCAGGCAGCTAGGGTGAGAGATTTCACTCGTATGAACCCGCTTGAACATTATGGAAATAGAACTGATGAGAACCCCATAGATTTCATTGATGAGGTATACAAGGTTCTCTCGATTATGGGTGTGACATCGGAGGAGAAGGCGGAGTTGGAGGCTTACCATCTTAAAAACCTTGCCTAGATTTGGTATGATCAGTGGGAAGGTGAAAGGGTGTTTGGTGCTTCAATTGACTAGGAAGAAATCAAGACTGCGTTCTTGGGCTGCTTTTTCCCTCTTGAATAAAGGGAAGCCCAAATGAAAGAGTTTATGAACTTGAGGCAACGGTTGATGGGAATTCGTGAGTACTCACTGAAATTCAACACCCTCTCCAAATATGCTCCTATGCTTGTATTTGATCCTAGGGCTAGGAAGAATATGTTTATTTTGGGATTCTCCAACCTCATCAATGAAGAATGGCAATCTACCCTACTAATCCAAGGCATGGATTTGTCTCGGCTTATGATTTATGTTGAGCAATTTGAGGAAAAGAAGATTCACAAGCTAAGGAAAAATGATGGAAAGAGGCCAAGCTATGATGATGAGTATCAAGGTCATAAGGGTGATGATGGTAACTGAGGTCATCAAAACCAAAGGTTCCAAAAACAAACGTCTTCAAATGCCTTCAAGCAAGGGCATACTAATGATTGGTTTCAACATACTAAGGGTCAACAAAGTGGTGTCCATGCTCAAGCTTGGTCAACATGCAAAAAGTGTGGTAAGAGCCATGGTGGTGTGTACTATTGGGAGTCGAGAAGTTGTTTTGCATGTGGCCAACTAGGTCACAAAATTGCCAAATGCCCCAAGGCTCATAATAATGGAAAGGGTAGTTGCCCGCATGGTAAAGATGTGCAGGTAGACCAAATTCCACAAGTTGTTCAACAAGGTGGTGGTCCTTGCAACAATAGGTTTTATGCACTACATGGGAGGCAAGAGGTGGAAGATTAGACAAATGTTGTCATGGGTATGTTGTAAGTGTTTGATTTTGATGTTTATGTTTTGTTGGATCCTAGTGCCAACTTGTCCTTTGTGACCACTTTCCTTGCCAATAGGTTCAATTTAAGTCCCGAAATTTTGCATGACCATTTTCTTGTGTCTACTCCCATGGGTGAGTCAATAATTGCTAAAAGAGTCTACAAAAATATTCCTGCGTCTATTATGCATAAGGCTCTTCCGTTTAATCTTATTGAATTGTTTGTGGTAGATTTTCATGTCATCCTAGGTATGGACTGGTTACATGCCTCTTATGCCGCCATAGATTGTAGAACCCGTATAGTTAAATTCCAAATTCCTAATGAACCTTTGTTTGAGTGGGAAAGGCAAGAATTTATGGTAAAGGATAGGCTTATTTCATATCTTAAAGCTCGTAAGATGATATCTAAGGGGTGTATCTATTATATGGTTAGGGTTTGAGATGTGTCTGCTAAGGTTCCCTCTCTTGAGTCAGTTCCTATAGACAATGAGTTTCCCAATGTGTTTCCCGAAGATCATCCTAGTGTTCCTTCCGAAAGGGAAATTGATTTTGGCATAGCCCTCCTTCCCAATGCCAAACCTATCTCTATTCCACCTTATAGGATGGCACCAGCGGAGTTGAAAGAACATAAGGAACAATTAAAAGATTTATTAGAGAAGGAATTTATTGGGCCTAGCAAATCTCCATGTGGTGCTCCTGTTCTATTTGTAAGAAGGAAGGATGGGTCACTCCGAATGTGCATTGACTATCGTCAACTCAAAAAAGTCATCGTTAAGAATAAGTTCCCTCTTCCGAGGATAGATGATTTCTTCTGCCAACTACAAGGAGCTAGATATTTTTCTAAGATCGACCTTCATTCTGGTTATCACCAGTTATGGGTTAGGGAAAGTGATATTCCTAAGACAGCTTTTAGAACAAGGTATGGGCACTATGAGTTTTTGGTGATGTCTTTTGGATCGACGAATGTGCTGGCTATATTTATGAATCTTATGAAACGAGTCTTCAGACTCTACCTTGATAGTTTTGTTGTGGTCTTTATGCATCACATACTACTCTACTGCCAAAGTGAGAAGGAACATGAGGGACATTTGAGAACAGTCCTTCAGACTTTTGAGAGATGAGAAATTGTACGCCGAATTCAGTAAGTGTGAATTTTGGATGAAAGAAATTTCTTTCCTTGGCTTTGTGGTGACTGATAAAGATATTATGCTGGACCCAAGAAAGGCTGAGGCAGTGCAAAACTGTCCTAGACCCTTAACTCCGTCTGACATAAGGAGTTTTTTGGGTTTGGCAGGTTACTACAGACGGTTTGTAGCAAAGTTTTCTTTGAGCATATCCCCTTTCACCAAATTGACCAAGAAAAAGTCCAAGTTTGTGTGGTCTGATGAATGTGAGAAGAGTTTCCATACATTGAAAGACAAGCTAACTTTGGCTCCCATCTTGACTCTTCCAGATGGTTTGGATGGTTTTGTGGTATATTGTGATGCATCTAGGGTTGGGATGGGTTGTGTGTTGATGCAAAATGGTAAGGTCATAGCTTATGCTTCTAGACAGTTGAAAGTGCATGAGTGCAATTATTCATGACCTTGAATTGGAAGTAGTAGTGTTTACTCTAAAAATTTGGCATCACTATGGGGTTCTCATGGATATATTTATTAATCACAAGAGCTTGCAGCATTTGTTCACTAAAAGGGACTTTAATCTAAGGCAACAAAGATGGATTGAACTTCTCAAAGACTATTATATGAGTGTCCACTATCATCCGGGTAAGGCCAATGTGGTGGCCGATGCTTTGAGTATAATAACCATGGGTAGTATGAGTCATGTTGAGGGTGAAAAGAAAGAGTTGGCAAAGGAAGTCCGTCAGTTGGATAGATTGGGTGTTAGGTTGGAAGGTGCTAATGATGGTGGCATATTTGTTCATGATGGGTCTCAATCTTCTTTGATTGTTGATGTGAAGTCAAAGCAATACCTTGACCTTACTTTGACTGAATTAAAGAAATTAGTTGAAAAAAAAGTAGAGGTTTTCTCACAAGAGGAAGATGGTGTCCTTAGATAACAAGGCCGGTTTTGTTTGATGGATGTAGATGGATTGAGAACTTTGATCTTACAAGAGGCTCCCAATTCATCTTATTCCAATCATCAGGGTTGCACCAAAATGTATAGAAATTTGAAAGAAGTCTATTGTTGGGATAATGTAACACCCCACATTTTACTTGTACTAATTATATGTGAATAAATCATGCCATGGATTGGTCAAAGTAGCGTCAATTCTTGAAAGCACTTGATTCTCGTGTTAACGAGTGCTATGGGCGTCTAAGGGTTAAGAGGGTATTGTGTACATGTGTTATGTGTTGAATTGAGGATATAACAACCTTAAAGAAAGTATGAGGATTGATGTGGTCGTATGAATTAATAATTTAGTAGGTGATTCACCTACCTACTTAGCTTAAAATTGCAAGCTAAACAGAGACGAGGTTCGATGTCAAATTTGTTCAAGTTCGATTTCGGATAAAAAAAATCAGTTTCAAGTGTGTCATCTTAGCCCATGTTTTAGTATCATAAGTGGACCTTATTTTTAGTCTAAGAAGAGTGTGATAAAGGCCCAAGGTAACACAAATCAATTGGCCATTTGGGCCAAAAGCAAATTTGAGAGAATGCTGAAAATGGGCAGCCAAGTCCATTAGCATGTGGTGCCTATTTTGGCCCAATTTTGGGCACCAAGCTGCTAAATATTTAGTCCACTAAATGAGGACTTATATTATCCAAAACCCCAATAGAAATTCGTCAAAGTATGGCCCTTTAAGAGGGGATAAACAGCCGCAACATTTCAGTCTTCATTAAGACTTAGAAAACTTCCAGCTTTCCTCATTTTCTTTCTAAACGTTTCCTTACCCTAAGCAGAAACCAAAAAACTCTTTTGGGGTTCTTGAGAAGGTTCTACACTTTGAGGATTAAGGTAAGTGATTATAGTTGTGTTTTATTAAGGTTTCTTCATAGAAATCAAGAGGTATATGATGATATGTTGGTGCTGTAATTTCTGGACAGATTGTATGTTAAGGATTGTTGTGCAATTTTCTTGTTAATTAAGAGGTTTTTCTCTTGTTAGATGGATTTATTATGAAGTAGTTCTTATGTATTAAACATAGGTTTGTGTTACAGCAATGTAAAAGGGCTGATTTACCACTTTTACTGCCCATAATAGTGAGTGAATATATGATATCATAATTATGTGCTTTGTATGAACTTGTGGACTGTTGGAGAGCAAGCTATTGCTTCACGTCCTTAATAACGGATTTCTTGCTATTCTAAAGTTGGTTCATAGCTGATTGTATGTATAAATGTTGTTGGAATAGTTGGTTAGAGTTGGAAAAAGTTTGGAATTAATCCTGGTAAAGTTAAAACAATTTTGGGATTGTTGACGTTGAAGTGTGGTGAAAGGGTATAACGTTATGTTGCTTGTTTGTATGTTGTGAAGAATTATTGTGTGTTGTGTTTTGTGGGCTGTTGTGGGACTGTTAAGAGACTGAAATAATATGTACATGTCATGTACATAAGAGTGGGTGTTAGGAAATACATTTAGAAGCAAAAAGGGTGAAGAAATGTCTTAGCGTCACCAATTAGAAGCTTGTTGTCCATGTGTTGTTTTGCTACATATTTGGGCTGCCAAAGTGTGTCTTGTTAGAACCCGTAAGTACTTAAATGGTTCATTTTTGTAAAGTTTGGGACCAAATATAAATTTCTTCTAAAATGTAGTCTTTAATATTTAAATTGTTAGTGGGATCATATGTTGTGGCTTTTTTTGATTGGTTCAAGTGGAAGATTTTTTATCTATATATATGGATACCTCTCTTGTGCAAGAGAGGAGTCTCCATACTTAGAAAAAAATCAAGAGAGCAGCCAAGAAAGCAAGCTCTCGGGTTGCTACAGTAACCCGAGAAAAAATTTGCGTTCTTGTGATTTTTCGATTGTTTGACGCTTCAAGCTTGGTATATTGGGTTCCCTAAGTGGTGTGGAGGCGTTTGTTGATCAAGGAAACACTTGGTTTAATGGCTATGAAGATTTGGGTCTAGTAAGGAGCTTGAAAGATATGTTAATTTCTAGCTTCATTTATGTAAATTAAAGCTTGTGGGTGTGTTAGAGGTGTGTTAATTGAAGGTAAAACATGAAAAGAGGGTTGATTGTTAGTTTGAATTGTGAATTTAGAATTTGGGGTTTGAATTGGGGTCAAGCTTGCATATGAAGATATATTGATTTATGGGCATGTGTTTA